>PVJC01015256.1:13425-35420 GCA_004026665.1 Murina feae
GGGTAAGCCACGCCCACCAGCCAATCAGAGCGGCTGTATGCAAATTAGCCCAGCCAACATGGCGGCCGCCACTCACGGACCTGAGTAAACAGCCCTTTCCATTGCAGCAGGAGGGAAAGTGAAGCTGAGCCCCTCAGCTCAGCTCCGATTAAACTGCCTCTAGCGAAACACAGCTTTTTGAAACATTGTAACAATCATAAAATCCTCCGGAGCTGAAGGAAAGAGCAGCTCCGGCCTCACCAGTAAAAGTAACAATTGTTTCATTATAGACGCTGCGAGGTGAAGCAGAGGAGGCTTCGTTAGTAGTTAGAAGGCTGCCTTAAAGGAACAGTGTATCAATTACCCCAGGCCTTCAAGGAACAGTATCAATTATAGGAGAAAAAACTCCAGAACCTGAGTCCAGCCAGCCTTGCTGGGACGTTGGGTCAATGGGAGCTGTGGGCAGCCTTAAAACCCCTCACCCAGGCTGGTCAGGCACGCCAGCAGGTGGGAATCCCCTGAGGGGTCCCAGACTGCGAGAGGGCACAGGCCGGGCTGAGGGACCTCCCAAGTGCACAGAGCGGCTGCAGGGCGGGACAGCGCAGGACCCAGGACCCGTGATGGGAAACAGGCGGCAGGGTTGGAGGGCACCGGGAAGCGGGTAAGAGGCGGCAAGGGGTCAGCGACCTGCTTGGTGGCTGCCCAGGCCCTTTGCGGGGCATCGTGGAGCGGGAAAGCAAGGATGCAGGGGCCGGGGTCCTGCTTGGCAGCTCCCCAGACCCCTTGGCGGCACCGGGAAGTGGGAAAGGAAGGTAGCAGGGGACGGGTGAGTGGGAAAGAGTTGGCGGCCTGCTTGGCGGCTTCCCAGGGCCCTTCCGAGGATCAGGGAGCAGGAAAAGGCTGGCCTGACCACGAGGCGGGGTTTTCCCTGCTTTCTGGTGCCTGGAGGAAGATGGGCAGTAGGCAAGCTTGGGAGGCAGGCAGCACCCAGCCCTGGTCACAGCTCAAAAAAGAGAACAACAGGCAGGGGAGGGCAAGAGTCTGAGAGATCAACATAGAGGGGGTGCCTGCTCCAAGCCTCCACGGTGTGCCTGGGGGCAGGCCCCCGGCAGGTAGACACACACAGGAGGACTGCTCAGAGCCTCAGATGCGGCTGGGGGCAGGTCCCCAGTGATGACACCCACACACGTACACACATACACACACACACACACACAAAAGGCGCCTGGCAGACTGGGGCCATCATAGGACATCCACTGAGGGGTCCCAGACTGTGAGAGGGCACAGGTTGGGCTGAGGGACTCCCTCCACCCCGAGTGCACAAATTTTTGTGCACCGGGCCCCTAGTGATGTAATAATGACCATCAAGGTGTTGGTGGCTTAATGCATTCTTTTTCTCACAGCATTTAACTTCAGAAAGATTTTAGACAGAGCCTGATGCTTTATTCAATAGTGAAACTGCTGGTTTGGGGGCTCAAAGTGAAATACTAGGAGATTCAGAGAGACAATGCATGGCCTCTCACACCATGATCCATATCTATCTTGACTACCTAAGCAAATAGCTGGTTTGGTCCCTCTGTGTTTTGGGGCATCTGGTTTGCTTTGTTTTGATTTTAGAGTGGAGAGTTTGGAGAGTAAAAGGGGCCTCTTAATCACCTGGCAAACTGTTCTATGTGGGCAACCAACCACCTTGTTCTCATTTGCCTGTGGCTACTCATGTCTATAGATCAACATCAAAGCAGGGTGAAGAGAATAAGGTTTCTCCAGTGCCTCTGAAAGAGAAGCCTATGTATGCTGGTGTGTGTGTAAATACGCAAGCCCATGGTATCTTTTGGAAACAAGCTGTACCTTTCTGTGTGTCTCTGGCTTTTATGTGCTTCTATTTGATCTCCTGTTCTGTGTTCCAGAGCTATCCTTTCAATGTAGTTGGTACCTGTGATCATGCCTCGTTCATTAGCCAAACACCCCATTATTACACAACACACACACTTGCATACATACACATGCACACACATACAGATACACATTTCCCTTCATTGTCCCTCAAACCCTTCAATCTCATGTAAAATCTCTTCAGAGACAAATGTGCTCTGTACTAGTAGGTGGTGGTAGTTGACTCCCAAGATCTATTCTACCCGGATTAGTATAAACAATGCCCACTCCCCCTTTCCACTGAGTGGGTCAATAGAGACATGTAATCTAGTCATGACCAACGAGCAATGAGAAAGTCTCCTGGGACTGTTTCAGGGGATAGTTTCCTAGCTCTTAACACATATCCACAAGAAAGAAACCGTCTATCTCTCATACTCCTCTTGTTAGACTTTGTTGTGTCTGTAAATGATGCCTAGAATGACTGTAGCCACCTTTCCACCAGCCAAGGCCATGACCAAAAAAGAGTTGCCACAAAGCTGGGCCAGGGTCCTGATGTTCCACACTGGAACCTATACTAACCCTGGACTTCTTGTTATGTGAGATAATATATTTGATTATTGCTCATCTCAGTTTGAGTTGGGTTTGCTGTTACTTGCAGCAAAAATTAATTTAACTGATTCAGATGCATTATATTTACAAAAACCTTAATTGTTAACTCAATTTCACATATTGGCTGCCTCCTGCACACCCCCTACTGGGGTTTGAACCCACAACCAGGTATATGCACTTGACCAGAATTGAATCCAAGACCCTTCAGTCCACAGGTCTATACTTTATCCACTGAGCCAAGCCAGCTAGGGCTAATTTCACATATTTCTTGAGTCGCTCATATACTTGACTGCCTAGATACAACCATATGAAAATTGCTAATATTCTTTGAGTTCAAATTACATGCAAGCATTGATATAGAGGAGAGTATGCTGCATTGTTTTAAAAAGTGATGTTGCTTATATTCAATTAATTTGTAATTCTTCTCTATCCTTACCCCTGGTCATTTGTTATCATGTATCACTGGTTAATGTTAGGTGGCCATGTAAACTCACCAAAAACTAATGGTGAATGAGTTAATCAAACCAGACCCATATGGTTCATTTCTTTTGCTTCTAAAAGTCTGAACAAAATTATGGGAAGAACCGCCTTCTTATCAGTAAATATAAAAAAAAATCTCAAGTTATATAGCAGCATACATTTCATCAAAATTGTAAAGATATATTTAATTTGCCATGCATTTAACATTGACAGTGAAAATTCTCATTTTTTCTGCTATTGTAATGATGTTAGGTCCAGCTTTACTGTTCTCTTGTTCTGGACAAGTCACATGGCAGTGGGAAAGGAATGTAACAGCACAAATGAGAAATTGGACCACATGTAATTTCCATAGCCCCAGTTTATAAATTGCATGTTTTGGAAAGAAAAAATACAGTATTAAAAAAATCAAGAGAAGTAACCGTTGGAATATAGTACTTTGTGTGTTTATTTTTATTTTTTAAATATTTTCATTGATTTCAGAGAGGAAAAGAAAGATAGAAACATCAGTGATGAAAGAGAATCATTGATTGGTTGCCTCCTACATGCCTCACACTGGGGAATCAAGCTGCAACCCAGGCATATGCCTTGACAGGAATCAAACCGTGACGTTATGGTTCATAGGTTGACGCTCAACCACCGAGCCATGCCAGCCAAGTTATGTGTCTTATTTTTACAAGCTCACTGTTTAGCCTTAAAATAAGCATAATAGATTTAAGATGTTAATCCTAGAATTGTGGTGAAAGTGAATCTTAATCAACATACAGAGAGGATGTCCTAATGATTAAAACCTTGGTGAAGATTTTGACCTGGTTTGAAAGACCAATCAGAGTTCCCATCATTGTTACTTTTTGTCAGTTGTTTTTAGGAGTCTTGTTGCTCCTGGGTCTCCCTGGGAGGACAGGTCATTTGGGATCTTCCCCTATTGATAAGAGACAGCTAGTGAACATATCCAGAGAAGCAAAAGTTGCAAGGAAGATAAATGCTGTTTGGTAGGTGATGTGATTGAGAGGATGGAAGTATAGATACCAGATATAGATGACAGGGAGTCCACCACATAAAGGGTGATGGCACCAAGCATTCAGAAATAGATTGAGCAAATAGAATGATGTGGAGCTGCATGAATAAAAGTAAAAAATTGTATTAGAAATTAACCATAAAATAGTTGTTAATATTCTTAAGGTTTAAACTACATGCCAGGTGTGCTACATACCTTATCTACATTGTTTCATTTAATTTCACACTGGCCTTGTGATGTTGGCATTATTATTAACCTAATTTTATCCATGAGAATAAGTGGGGCTCACTTGACACATTACAAAACTCAGATAGGATCCAGGTTGTCTCATTCCAAAGTGCTATATTGTTTCATAGTTTAAAATATTAGTGTACTGGCAAAGCACAGCTAGTCTATGATGGCTTTAATGCAAAGTGTGTGTGTGTGTGTGTGTGTGTGTGTGTGTGTGTGTGTGTATCAAAGGGCCCTGCGTACTACCCAGAGGAATCCAATCCCATAGCTTAACAGCTTTGAGGGCAGTTGGCATTTTTGATCAAGGAAACAGGCGCTCCATCCTTCAGGTACTGACAGCACTTGTCATACATGCCTTGGGTATCAGCCTCCATCTACCTCCAGAGCAGGGCACCTTCCTACAGTGAAAAGACTCTATAACAATATGAGGGGGCTTTTAAAAAATATTGTATATTTTGCCTTTATCTGTCAAAAGTCTTGTTTGCAAGCACTCTACATGGATATTCCTTGTTTGCCTTTCTAGATCTATTTTCCACCTTTTACTCTGCTCTGGGTCTTGGAAGGCTAACCTTGATGAGCTCCATCAACGGGCTCCTTTGCCTCCTGGTTTCCAGTTAGCTGGAAATTGTCCACCAGCTGTCCCTGTGTCCATTGGGAGGCACCAACCAGAAAAGAACTGTGAGGGTAGGAGGAGAGTGAGGCCAAGGTAAATTGGCCCCTGGCTGCCTCCATACTTAGCCAATAGCTTGGGTCCTCGCCTAAAACCCCAGCTTGTCAGATAGCATTCTCCCATAACTACAGAAAGAATTCTCTATCCAGGTTCTGGTGGCCTCTTCTCCTCTTGGCCCTTCTAGTTTAGAAGTGCTGCAAGGCTCCCTGCTGTAGCTAGTCCTGAGATCCTTCCTTATTCCTGAACACACTCCCTAACTCTGCCCACTCTTCTGTAAATAGTCCCTACACTAAAGTCGCCTCCGATTCCCAGTTTGACTGAGCCATCTGTTTCCTGTCAGGACCCTGACTGACATATGGCGGAAACAAACTTGGGCTATTTTAAGCAAAAATGGAATTTGGGAGAGGCATGTTTGGAGTCACAGAAATGAGGGGAGGTGGGAGGAACAGGATTGGAGAACCATTAGAGAACAAGCAGGACTCAAAGGACCACTGGAAAGTTGAAGAGCAGGAATGACAGCTACAGTCATTCAGTGGGAAGAGCCTAGGCCACCCACGGCCATTGCCTGCATGCTCGCCAACTGCTCCTGTGTCCTTCAGTCACCTATTTGAGAGTTTCTAGGGGAGGATGTAATGGTCTGATTCTACATTATACATCCCCAGGCTGATCTGTAGAGTGGAGGGGAAGGATCATGCTCCTTTGGCTACTATGATAGGAAGTAGACACCACTGTCCACCAACACCAACCAATGGGAAAATCCTTTAAAATAAGAAATCAGGCTGTTAATAGGAGCAACCCCCCTCAAGGACAAATGTTGCTTTAATTATTAATGAAATAATGTGAAGCTGCCTTCACAATCAAAACATTTAAAGCAACTTTTCTCAAACGATGAAGGTTCATATAGAGAGAGGCACTTCTCAACAAGGATTTCAGTAGCAAACAAGTATAGCGTTTAAAGGTCTCAGAAATGAAAATTCTTTAAATGGTTTTTAACTGAGTTAGATATAAAGTTATTGGTTTCATCCTAACAAGGTGTCCATGCTGTCCCTTTCTTAAGTCTGCACATCTAATGGGTTTTCTGACCAATAACCAGCCACTCAAGATCTAGATTTACAAACCAGTAACTACAAATAAACTTATGTCTAGGAAATCATTTATTATATCAGAAATTGCCCCCCCTAGGTAAGTTTTTTTAATTTGTTAGCCTCTCAAAGGTTATTTTGAATCTCTACCAGTAATCCTTTGTTTTGCTCAGATTTTTATTTTTTCTAGTTCAAGTTATACTAAGAATACAGTTTTACAGTGAACTAAAGACAAATAGCTTATTGAAGAAGTTTAAAGATAATGCTATTTTATTACATTTGTTGACTGTTGTATTTATAATTTACACAATTACTAAATATATCATAAATTTAGACTATTTACTTTTACAGGTCTTTGGAACTATGCTTTATCTAAATTCCAAAATTTTAAAGACAGAGCTGATGAGTTATGTCAGCATACACTTTCTTCATCATGAATGAAAGCAATACATATTCATAATTGCTCCCTGGAGATTTCTTAATACAGTTACTGTTATCAATAAGAGGACATTCTTTTTCTTCAAAATAAAATTACATGGATGCAAAGCCTATAGTTTTCAATTGAGGAGTTATGTTCTGCTACATTAGGTTAGTTGGTTATATGTAATATATATGTGTGTGTGTGTGTGTGTGTGTGTGTGTATATATATATATTATTATATATATATATAATATATATATATATATTATTTCTAAAACATCAATTTATTGTAAAAGTGAGAAATAAACAGAACACTGTCCAGGCCAACAAGAAAGTTTCCAAAGCTGACAGTGAGATGCTGTTATTTAGCATGACAATGTGGTGAAAAATTGAGATGGGTTTTTATAACACACATTTAAAGATTTTTCTTTAATTCAAGATGTAACTTGTCTCATATGTTCTTATGTCTTATGTACTTCTTGTCTTGATGATATATGTAAGGAAAATAGTAAGTAGAAAAGGGGGATGGAGAAGACCTACTATAATTTTCATACATGTAACTGTCTGTGGTTATGTTTCAATGGAATACTCCTCTAACATGTCATCTTATAAAGTGCATTCAAATGCTACTGCTCTAAATATGTACAAACCTAATGGCCTACAATACTTTTTAGTTGCCTGGTGGAGACTTTTCATGGAAGTGGTAATATTATAAATCTTTCCCTTCAAATTTGAAAAATATACATCTTCCCCTACTAGTATTTTTCTATTCAAAACCTTTGAAGAGGTCTTTGTAAGTGAATTGGTAGGCTGTCAGTTGTTTTAATAACCAATATCAGCACAATCAAATCAGCAAGCAGATCTGATACGGTCATTAAAGTGGCTTGGTATCCTGGATACCTAGAAACTCATGGCCAAGAAGAAGCTACTCCTTTTCACTGGCTTCTCACAGTGCATAATGTGAAGTTCTACACTGAGACGAAGAACAGGGGCTGGCCCACTCAGGCTGCCTGCTTTGACTGTACAGATCCATATGGATAAGTGGAAATAGGGCCACTGTTCTCCTGTGCCAGGACACTGTCTGCATAAGTAGGAATACCAACCGGCAGGCATACAACATCTAGCGAGTTCTAATTCCAGCCCTGCTTTCTCTGCTAGATCAGGTGGCAGTTGGCAGAAAAACTAATATCCTGAAAGTTAATTTGCTGGTTGCAAGTCAGGGATATCATTGGGCACAGAGAATAGTCTGCTGCTGCTTCACAGAGTTTCACATACATTTTGAGGAGGGCAGTTTCCTAGGAAGGAGGAAAAAAGTCTGATTCTGAATTGCAGTGTATAGGCAGCTGTTGTGAAATCCAACTTGAGCCTACGGTTTCCAAATTTCAAGGGGTGAAAAAGAACTTTATGTTCTGTGATGGAAGGCCTCATCTGTCTTATTTACCTTAGTGCCCAATATATAGCAGCTATTAAATAAATACTTCTTGAATAAATGCAGAAATAAACGATCTAATAAATGAGCAGTAGATTTCTTAATGTCAATGGCAGATGAATTCATTTTAAAGAGTTTTTCTGGATCTTTGTAGTTAAAAGACTACCGGAAGGCATAGTTGATAGTGATTGTTTTAAATGCAGTCAAACTGTACTTAATCAAAACCAACATATGAAAATCTGTGTGCACAAAACAAATAAATTAACAGGTGATTGTATGCATCACAATTACATGGAAATATGCCTTAATGTAGAGGTTTAATAAATGTTGGCTCATGATGTGATAAATATCAGCTTTGTACTATTCTTAAGGCTAAATTTAAGAAACTGTACTTTATTCAAAAATTGACCTCCCCCAATTTATGTGGTTAAAATTGTGTGTGTGTGTGTGTGTGTGTGTGTGTATAGCATACTATGCAAATCGACCTACCAACTGAACAGTAGAACAACCATCAGGACAACCTTCCTGACGACCACACTATAATATGCAATGGCGCCAGGCCATCCAAGGTGGGTGTGATGCAATTGGTCAGGAGGCTCTGCCATTGCCCCATGATCACCCCACAGAGGGAGGTCCAGGCAACCCTCTGTGGGGTGATCGATGGGGGGCTACACAATCGATCACCCCAAAGAGGAAGGCCCAGGCCATGGCCAGAGGGTTGACCAATGGGGGGGTCCGAGATCACCCCAAAAAGGGAGGCCCAGGTCACCCTCTGCCCGGCAATCGATCAGAGCCCTGGCTGGGTGGGCAGGGCTTGTCTCTGCAGGGGGATTGATCTGGGGGCCCTGTGATCAATTGCCCCACAGAGGGAGGCCCAGGCCACCAGCCAGCGATAATGTGGTGGGTATGCAGGGCCGGCCAGCAATTGCTCCATAGAAGGAGACCCAGGCCAGCCAAGTGATCGCACTCCATGCCTGTCGCTGGAAGAGGTGGCCAGTGGTGGGATGGGGTGGGGCAGCGCCTCACAGGTGGCAAACAGTGGCAGCGCAGGGGTGGGGCCAGCTGCCAGCAGCCAGGTGAAGGAAATCCCCAATAGTCCCTGATCACTAGCCAGGCCTAGGAACCCTACCCAAGGAGTCCCGGATTGTGGGAGGGTGCAGGCTGGGCTGAGGGACACCTCCCCACCCTGCGAATGAATTTGGTGCACCAGGCCTCTAGTGCATGCATGCAGTATGGACCTATTTTAGGCTAGTTATTCCTTTTTAACACCCTTACTTGCCAAAGTAAAGTTGGAGAAACCTATATTGGTTCCCCAGGTTTTTAAAAATACTTTATTGTTTGTGAAATCCAAGTGTTGAAGACTGGCACCATTTAAAATAAAATTAACTTTATAAAAGCATACAAGTTTTTTTTTTAGAAACTTACATATTTAATAAAGGAAGACAGTATAATCTTGGCTTTAATTGTCCATGATAATAACAGCCAATAGGTGAGCCCAGCCTGTGTAGCTCACCTGACTGAGCATCGTCCCAGGCAACAGGAGGCTGTGGGTTCGATTACTGGTCAGGGCACTGCCTGGGATGCGGGCTCAATCCACAGTTAGGGGTGTGCAGGAGGCAGTCAATTGATGTTTCTCTCTCACCTCTCCCCCTTCCTCTGTCTGAAATCAATAAAAACATATTTTTTAAAAATAGCCAACAACTGTTGAGTGGCTATTCTGTGTTAAGCACTGCTCTCAGGCTTTTTGAAATGTATAAAATCATTTAAATTTCACAGCAGCCCAAGAAGAAAAGTTTATTATCCCCATTTTACAGATGAAGCACTCCAGGCCCAAACAATCAAGTCCTTGCCCCAAAAGACACATAATAAAGCTGTGGAGCTAGGAATCAAACCCATGGCTCCACAACATATATTCTTACATTAAAGAAAGTGGGCCATTTGACAGTACAATCAATAAAAAACATTGGTTGATATAGTCTAATGATCATACAAATGAATGTTCAATCACCATACAGATTATAAACTCGTAACCAAGACAAATATTATCTTACATTTAAATCAGAGCCCTTCCCAATCTTACCTTATCAATCCAGTACGCAATGACCTATTTTTAGCTTCCATGTTTACACAGGCATTACTTCAAACAACATCCTCATTTCTTAAGCTCATGTTTTTGATTAGCTAATAATGAAAAACAAAACAATAAAATACATTTTCAAATGGGGCATTTCAACCAAGTAAGGGATGAAAGCATACGTTCAACTTTAGTTATCAAGATTGAGTCAATTTAGGGCAAATTCAACTTTCTAGTAAACAAATAGAAAAGTACATTTCAGTTTACCTATTTAAAGTATGTATATGTATATGTATATGTATATGTATATGTATATGTATATGTATATGTATATGTATATGTATATGTATATGTATATATACATGCCCCAGCTTCCAAATGCTATTTTTAAGTATTAAAAGCCCAGCTCTCAAATATTGATACCCATTCCAATGGCAGGCTCTTACTTAAAATGAAAAGATCACAAACTTTAGTGGGAACTCATTTGTTTGTAGCATCAGAAATACAAATATAACATCATTTGGGTAAAGAGGCAAATTAGACAGTAAAATTCAAGACTGCTAAATCAAACTAGACCTTTTGACTACAATTGCGGGGGCTCATCCAAATTCGCAGCAAATTGAATCAAAGACAATAATTTTTTCTTTTCAAAACTTACAGTACGCTTAGTAGCGGCAAAAATGATGGTTAGGTTAAATATAGGTTTCTGTTACCCTATCTCCTATTCTACACCATTTACCAAAATATTGCGCTGCATTAAAGGAGTTGTCATTTTATGGTGAGGAATAAATTTTAAGTCCAAGAAGTCCTGGTTCCCTCAGAGCATATCAGGGATTCAGAAGGCCCTGGAGCTTCTGCAGTTTAAGGAAATTTTGTGGATTAATATCTCTACCCCTCAGTCCTGGAGTTGGGGTGTGCACATCCAATCTGAATACCTTGTTAAACATACAGGGCCCTAACTTCTGACCCTTCAGGTGACTCCTGCACAAACTCTTCTTTCAACTTCCTGGCTTCTGCTCAAGAACCCATCCCTAGTCCACATGCCCTAGAAAAACACAAGAACCAGTTCTAGGACGTCGCTAGCCACCTTGCACCCACGCTCCTCCCAGAGACTATCCTCCCGCCCTAACCCGGGCCACAGCCCCCGCCCTAAGCCAGCCCAGCAGGACCCAGCCCACTACAGTCAACTGAGGCTCTGCAACTTCCTCCGCCCACTAGGTCCACGTGACCAGGAGCCCTCCACGCTCCACCAATCAGCAGCTACCTCCGCCCAGAACCCGGTCTCCGACCCTCCCCTATGGAAAAGACAACTTACTCCTCGCGCTCTCAGTCCCGCCCCTTTCCCACCTCCCCGCCCCGCTGGCCCCGCCCACTTCCCCAACCCCCGGCTCCCCTCCTCCCGTGGCTCCCCCGCCCCCCGGGCTTCGCTCCGCCTCGACCGGGATCGCGCGCTAGCCCGCTTCTCGCGAGATCTGAGCGTCCCTCCCCGCGGCGGCCGTCCGCCTCCTTCTGTCCTCCCACCTCCCTCCCCCCAATCTCTCCACTCTCCGGCTCTCCTCCCTCCCTCCTCCCCCCTCCACCCTCTGGGCCGGATCTCGTCTCGCTGAGGCGGAGGAGGAGAAGGAGGAGGACGTTCGGCTTGCGCAGTGAGATGTTTGTCCGTCGCCGCCGCCGCCGCCATCGCGGAGGAGCGCGATAAAGGGAGCTGAGCCGGCGGTGAGGGGGACACCGCGGAGCAGGCGCGTCAGCGCAGCCCCCCAGCTGAGCCCCAGCCGTCGGAGCCCCAGTCGCCGCCGCCCCCGCCGCGGCCGCCCAGGGGCCGGCCAGCTCCCCAGCCCAGCCCGGGGGCCGCGCCGCCGCCCCCAGCGTCGCCCCTCGCCTGCTCGCCCGCCTTAAATGTGACACCGGCGCCTCGGAGTGCGACCCGCAGCCGCCGCCGGGGAGGGGACGAGCACCATGTCGAATCTGAGCAAAGGCACGGGCAGCCGGAAGGACACCAAGATGCGGATCCGGGCCTTTCCGGTGAGTCTCTACTGGGCACCCGGGACCCCTGGGCCGGGGGCCCGGCCGAGAGCCGCACGCGAGGCCCGGGCTGAACTCCCCCAACAGGCCGCAGGCCCGGCCTCCCCTCCCCCACGCCGCCGGCCGCGGGGCGCGAGCCTTCCCGGCAACGGGGCTGCGCGGGGCCCCGGCACTGGCGCTGCCCCTGCCCCTGCCCCTCTCCCTCTCCCGGGCCGTTCCCCGCGCCCGGCGCCCGGCCCGGCGACGCGCCCCCCACCCGTAGCGGCGCCGCCAGCCGCCCCGCGGGCGTCGGCCGTGGCCGGGGCCCCGTGGCCGGTCCCAGCACCTCTCCACATGATTGGGGTGTAGGCCCAGCAGCTAGTCCTCCTCTCCCGCTCGGCTCCCGGGACCCGGCGGGCGCACGGGCATGGGCCCTGCCCAAGTCCTCCTCGTATGGGGCCCGTGTGTAACTTTCCACGTGCGGTTTCACCAAACCGCTGGCAGTCCGCATGACGGCCCGGCGGACCCTCAGGAGCATGAGGGGGACGGTCCTCTCTCCCCCTCCTCAGGGAGCGTTATGCCATCCACCGAGCCTCAGCGCAGTGACAGTGCTTCCACGTCATGCTCCATAGAAACACAGTAGTAACAGCAGGTGTATTCCTAGCATCTTCCATCCACAAGCGTTCAAAGCACTCGACAAACCCTCTTGTGCAGAAATTGCCCCCACCCCCCACCCCCACCCACCCACAGGAGGGTCAGGAGAAGCGAGCGGGAACACATCGGGCAGTAGGTTCTCTGTTTCTCAGACCTGGAAGCCCCAAGGGGTGACTAATCACCGCCCTGGGTGGCTTTACTCTGTAGGTGTCAGTGACCGCACATGTGTTGTGTTTAGAAACTTTTTGGTGTTGCTGTGAGTCTCGGGCTGGCGGTGTTGAGTGCTTAGTGTGTAACTTCGGATGTCACATCTGATTCAGATAGTCAGAGGCGAGCCTTGAAGCCGTACTGGTGGAAGGGAAACTGGACACACTTGCTCACGTCGTCGCTACAGTAACACCTCTATGTCAGGGAAGACAGGATCACAGACACCCAATCCTGGGAGGAGGAGCAGGGAGGAGGTGTGCGCTCCCTTTTTAAGGCATCCTTTCTCTCAAGTGTAGTTTGCAGTGAGGAAAGACTTTATTAATAATGTGGTTGTCGGATTTAAGTGAGACATTCACCCGAGGAACTTGACCTTTCTGAATTGTTAAAATTTGAAACAGTATACCTGATGCAGACTGAAATTTTAATAACATAAACAGTAATGTGGATGTGTGGAGACTTCGTGCTTTATGTAAACCAGGTGGGATGTACTCAGGAGAATTAAATGTTTTGAAGGGATTTTGTAATTTTGAAGTTTTTTCCTAAGTAAATGTGAGAAACTACAAAGTAGGAAATGCTGACAAAAGAGCACTCATGAAGTGTATGTTTTCCCATGTAAGGGAACAGTGTTAGGAATTTGGGGGTAATGTTAGTTTTCCTACTGAATCAGTTCTGACCTTTATAGCAGAATTTAGAATTATTTAATTTTTAAAATAAGTTTATGCAACAAGTTTTCTAGGAAAAGTTTGCTATTCTTGGAGTGTGAGTTCTATTTCACATTATTCCTAAAATGTGGAATAGCTCACATTTGATATCTACTTATGCTAATGTTCTGACTAGCTGGTTCTAACTTTATGTATTTTCAACTCAGTATCTTAGCTTGTTCCTACCTGTTCTCCCATTCCTTTGTTCATTCAACAAGTACTGAGTACCATGTGCCAGGCACTGTTTTAGGGAATTTCTAAGTAGCATATGGTTATGAGCTAATTTGGACCCTTTCTGTCTCAACTTGTTGCCCTCTAAGTTTTTCTAAAATCCTTTAATGAAGTTTGTGACTAGTGTTTGATATTCAGTAGTTAATATCTGCTAATTTTTAAAAGTGTACTTTAGTATTTCATAATTAGTAACATCATGCACAGTTGCCAGTGAAAAGAACAATTATAGTTCTTTTACATATAAATGTTTAAGTCATAGTTCCTTGAGCCTTTAATAAGGATAGAGATATGCCTCAGTGGTATGGTATTTCACATTGGTAAATGAGTATTTATAGACCTTCAAAAATTTTCTCTTTTTTTTTCCAGAATTTTTCTTTTATTTCAGGTTAGTGATCTTTTGCTTAACTGTAGTCTGCATAAATTGGTAGTCAGAAGTAGAAAATACATAGTGTTCCATAAAGAAAAAATATTGTTTGTGTACATATGTACATACAAATACTGTATTTTAGCATTTGGATATATAGTTACTATAATTTAAGAGAAATTATGGTTTAACCAAAGGTCTGAAGTGCTCATTTCAGATTCCATTTTATAAAATTGATGTGCAAAACGTATAAAAATGTTTAGGGATTGTTTTGTTTGTATTGCAGAATAGAGTGGTAAGTGAACGTATATTTTATAGTCATGTAAGCCTATTCCAGATATAATCCCATCAGTAGAATCAGGTATTATTCACGTTGTGAGTGCATATTTTAAGTGTATTTTCATCATTGTTCACAAGAATAGAAGTTACACCACACTGGTTTTAGGCACAATTTACATTTTAGTAGACCTTTTCATAAGATTGCAAGAGAAATTGGTTCTTTTGAAGATGGAAAACAATAAGCAACTTTCTGTCTTTATACATTGTTGTGGAAAAGTGTATCCCAGTTTTTAAGCTTTGCTGCAGTGTACAAGTTACATGTATCATTTAACATCTTTCTGGTTTGGGGGTACCCAAAGTAACAGCAAGGGCGCAAAACTACTTTAAGGAAAGAGGCTATAAGTTGCCAAACTCCTGAAAACAAAGTGGATTTGGACCAGAGAATGCTGCCCCAAGGAGTTTCTACTCCTCTTCCCTTGATGTTGCCATGTGTCTCAACCCTGAGCTTTTGTTCCACTATGTAGGATTAGTTACTGTCAGATGAACCTTTTGTCCTTATCTCTAAAAAGCCATTCCTCACCATCTGTACTGTCCAGCGTTTTGTCCACATGAGCTCGGAAAGATTGATTGGATTGAAGAGGATATATTTGAATGGAAGTGCTAACCTCTCTTCTGATTTGGCTAAATTGGCTTAGCCTTCAGAGTTAAGACACATTTTGAAAGTGATTGCCTTTAGAATACGATCTGGAAATGGGCTCAGTTACTGGTTTATAGAAGCATGCAAATCATGATAAGGAATCTCTGATTGTGATGTCCACTCCATAATTCTAACGAGATTCCCAGAGCTCTACCTGTGTGGTGGACAGGGAATGATGTGGAGGTTACCATTAGATGGAACCTTTAAAGCGACTGACATTAGTAAGAGGTTAAGTTTTAAGATTATTTTTTATGTATTTAAGGTCACAAGAATTTACTGACTAATGGGTACTGTTAATGTTTTTGTTTTTCCAGCTACATATTTGCCAGATTTGGGAAAACAGCTTTGATCTTGATAATAGGTTTCTCTTAGGGAAAGTAATTGTTGCTTATAGCTACCAGGACATACTTACAGGAAAGCTGAATAACAGTCTTGCAAGTTACACAGGGTAGGGAATTAATTGTGTTTGTTTTTCATTCTTTAGTATTTTCTTAAAGAGAAATCCTGGAGTAAGGTGTAGGATATTTATTAAAGTGTTGCTTATACTGGAACTGATTCTTCCTTTTTAGTAGTTTTAGGACAGCCTGCTGTGTTGTAGCTGTTAGAAGTTGAAAAATAAAAGCATAAAATAGATACCTATAATGTGTTTATTTTGCATTATCTTCCTAGATGGCAGTTCAGAGGAACCTGGAAAATCATTAGTATCAATATTAAATTTGATACTATTTTTTTAATATATTTTATTGCTTTTTCACACAGAGGAACAGAGAGAGGGATAGAGAGTTAGAAACATCGATGAGAGAGAAGCATCGATCAGCTGCCTCCTGCACACTCCCCACTGGAGATGTGCCAGCAACCAAGGTACATGCCCTTGACCGGAATCGAACCTGGGACCCCTGAGTCTGCAGGCCGACACTTTATCCACTGAGCCAAACTGGTCAGGGCTGAAACTATTTTTGGTAGTATAGAATATAATGTGAGAATTTGGTCTTTTAAATAACACATAAGTCACAAGGTTGATTCATTCAAACAAAATAGAGAAAGTTTTATTTGTTTGCACATCATTTATTCATTAAATTGAAAAACAACATTTCTCTAATTTTTAGGAAGATTATGTAATTAGGACTAGAAAAAAATAGTATGCCTTTCCTTCGTTTTATAAATTGGGAGACCTTAGCAGTGGTTCTCAACCTTCCTAATGCCGTGATTCTTTAATACAGTTCCTCATGTTGTGGTGACCCCCAACCATAAAGTTATTTTCGTTGCTACTTCATAACTGTAATGTTGCTACTGTTATGAATCGTAATGTAAATATCTGATATGCAGGATGTATTTAGGCGACGCTTGTGAAAGGGTCATTTGACCCCCAGGTTGAGGATTGCTGCCTTAGAGGTAATTTTTGCTATTATGCTCATTCAAGATCATCTTGATATTGACAATTTTGTTAGATTTTTATAAAGGTTTCGGGACAATTTATAGTTTCAAATATTGCAACTTTGAGAATAATTCTTGTTTATCCATTGTAAAGTCAACAGAAAAGTAAAGGTGTTATTAGTAAGAACAAGTCACTGGGATAAAATTTGAGTTACAGTTAGTGTTTATCAGTATATTGTGAAAACTATTCAATAATAATCTGTCAAAAAAGAATTCATCTTAGTAGCTTTTCTAATTATAAAAGTGATGTATATTTATAATAGAAAACTTAATAAATATCTAAATTTATAAATAAGGAAATAAAATTATCTGTAACTCTGCCACTTGGAAATAAACAGGACAGTAACATTTTGATGTGTTTTCTTTTAATCTGGCATACACGTGTAAGCACACAGTAAAAGTGAGGTACAATACCATTTTATATACTGCCTTTAAAAAATATGGTATCTTACTGTACCTATAGTTTCATGTTAAATATATTGAACACATAATTTTTGATGACTGTGTAATATTCTGTAGTACCTTCATTTGCTTGATCATTTCTTTTGTCAAGTATTTTGATTAATTCTAGTGAAGCCACATTTTCTCTATTATAAATAATGCAGCTGTGACAGCACATAAATATTTGTTGAAGTACTGGGGTAACCTTCGTTGATGTCTGTTACCAAATTGACAGAAAGGTAGTAATAATGGCTAACACTTTTTGAATGTTATCATGTGCTTATATATGCACTGTTCTCTGTGCTTTGCATATATAAGCTCATTTAAAATGCACAACTCTATGGAATACTACTATTCTCATTTGTTATGTATATGAGGGCTTGAGAGGTTAAGTAATTTGCTTAAAGTTTCTGTACTTGTAAGTGGCAGAACTGGGATTCTAACCCAGCCGGTTTGGCTCTAAAGTGAGGCTCTTAAGAATTAATTATACCTCTTAAGGTTGTGTCATTTTAACTTCTGTGTATTAGTGTCTTGGTCAACATATACCTTTAATGTCATAGGTAAAAAAAAAAAAAAAAAATAGCACTTTAATTTGCATATCATCAACTACTTGTATGGATAAAACTGGATAGTTTGTAGGGAATTTTCACTTAGTTTTACATTAGAGTAGTCAACATATGTAATTAGGAATATGCCTAAAAAGTAAAGAGACTGAGCATATGAGTGAGGGCTCTGGGCTGCCAGGGTTTGAATGTCAGCTTCACTTCTTCCTAGCAGTGTTATTTTTAACAAGTTATTTAACCACTTCTGTAACATGCAAATACTAGTAGTACCTACCTTACAGGGTTGTTGTGAGGTAAAGAAAGCATTAAAATAGCACCTATTGCTATATCAACATGTAGCCATGATTAAGCCACAATGTAAATACTAAAATTGATAATATTTTTGCAAGTGGTTATATGGGCATACTATACACTTATTTCAGTGATGCTGTCATTTTTTTAGTACGGTTTTTAGAGCTTATATTTTGAAAAACCTACAGAGTCGATTTGTGAATGATACTAAGAAAATTAGTCTCAAAGGATATAGGTTTGGTACCACTGGGGACACTTCAGAAGAATGCTATGGGCCCTTGAGAGATAGATTCAAAAGAGAAGTTCCAATAATGAGTCTCTCATAATTACTGGAGTTGGAGTAAGTATGTAACTTTATTGAAGGAGTAAACACTCATTTAGTATGTATATCCTAACATGTACATTAACTTTTTACCTAAACATACATTTTTTCTTATTTCCTTCCGATTTTTCTTCCCTTTCTCCCCCCTTTTTTGGTTTCACTTATGAACCAAATTGTGAGCCCTTCCCAAAGCTTATACCAGACACCCTTTTGAACCACAGAGCACTTAGCATAGTGTTAGAAACACTGTAGGTGGTTATTGAATGATTGATTAAATGAGAAACTAGTCATTTAAGCCCAACTATAGTAATTGGTTAATTTGGTAAATTAATGGAAGTAGTACTCTGAAATATTTGAACTCTGCAACTGTAAGTGAAGTCTTAAAATATAAGTAGGTCATTAATGATCCTATGGTACTTTCCTCAGGCAGGTAGTCAGCTTAATCTCCTGAAATGATAATAATTTGAAAGTAAAGGCAGTTTGATGCATTGATGGTAGTAACCTTGGATTAAGTGTCAGAAGACTCTTTGGTCCAGTTTTTTCTGTTTACTAGCTCCCTCCACCTTGACTTCTTCCTCCCAATCTGTTCACCTGTACATTCTGATCTAGTACTTCACTCCTCTATATCCTCAGCCCATTCTTAGGATTCTTAGCCTTTTCCTCTGAGATGTGGCTTTGCCCTGAGGTTACAGGCTTAACCTTCTTGAATTGAGGTGTCTGTTTTGTTATAATCCTTGAATCACTGGGTCTGGGTGCCATTTATTGCTAGTTCTGTCATCCTCTTTTGTGGCTCAGGCCCTTGTTAACTACTTTTTTGAGTGCTTCTTATGACCATGTCCTGACTTCTTACCTGTGCTTACCCAGTCATTGAAGACTTTAATACCTTCTTCACAGACATGCTCTAGTTTAAATCTTAACTTGATCCAGTGCATGTGGGCATAGTCATTTGTTTATAAAATACATTTATTATGTGTTCCCACTAGGAGTCAGGCACTAGATATAAAATAATAATCAAACAGACCTGGCATCTAATGTATTTGTGATCTGCACCCTGTCTTATTGCTTGTCATTCTGCTACTTGAGAAATCTTAAACTCCAATGTTGCATACTATCCTAGCTCCTCCATTTATTAGATGTAGAACTTGAGCAAATCACCAAACCTCTGCCAGTTTCCTCTTTTGTTAAAAGGCAAAACAGTATTACCTACCTTGCAAGGTTGTTGTAAGAGTAGAGTGAATTCATGTAAAGCTCTTACAGTAGTGCTTGACGCGTAGTAAGCATTATTAAAAATGCATGCTATGACTATTCCTCGGTTATTCTACATGCTCGCTTGCTTCTCACATTAATGTCTTCTTGGACCTCAGGAAGATTCCTTTCATTCTCCCAAGCTGTGGTGATACCTGTTACTAGTTGCCCTTTCTGTCCTGCTATTCCTCAGAGCAAGGCCAGAAATATCAGCAAAAAGCATCTTGTATCATTCCACCTTTCTGCCTTTAGTGCTTATAGTTTTTAGGCTGTTTTGCACTCCTGGGGAAAATTGTAAGACCCATTGGTTCAATTCCTGGTCAGGCCATATGCCCACGTTGTAGGCTCAGTCCCCGGTAGTGGGTGTGCAGGGGGCAGCCAAACAATAATTCTCTGTCATCATTGATCCTTTTTTTTCTCTCTCTCTCTCCCTCCCTCTCCCTTCTTCTCTGAAATCAATAGAAATATATATATATATATATATATTAAATTATTTTATCTCTTTTCAAAAAATTTACCACTTCACTGTGAAAACTAATGTTAACTTGTGTTAAGTTCTTTCAACTTTCTTCCCTATTAGTTATATTCCTTATCCTGTATCTTGACTCATTCTCAGCTCCTCTCAGGTCTCAGAGAAGGAAGATGCTTCTTTTCTTGCTTTCCCAATCCTGGTGACACCATACTATCTTCTTCATAGCCAAGAACCTTCAAATATTCTGTGTGTCATTTATTGGAACACAGTCTTCTTTGTCAGTGCAGCACAATGCTATCCCAGCAACGCCGATTTGTTTTCTCATCTTCAAGATGGGTACTGTACGCCCTAACCGGTTTGGCTCAGTGGATAGAGCGTCGGCCTGTGGACTCAAGGGTCCCGGGTTCAATTCCGGTCAAGGGCATGTATCTTGGTTGTGGGCACATCCCCAGTGGGGAGTGTGCAGGAGGCACCTAATCAATGTTTCTCTCTAATTGATGTTTCTAATTCACTGTCCTTCTCCCTTCCTCTCTGTAAAAAAGTCAATAAAATATATTTTTAAAAAAAGATGGGTACTGTAGCAGTTTTTCTCACAGATTAATTGTGAGGATTAATCTGTGTGCTTATTAAAAGAAAAAATACCAGAAAGTGCTTTCTAATGGTGGCATCACTGAGACACTTAAAAGAATCTAATCATAAAGTCAGAATTTTCAACTAAAAGTAATGTATTTCATGTGAGACAGTTATTTTCAAACTCTTATGTGGTCTCTAGGACCCAGGGAGAGTGGAGTATCTTCAAAAATCTCCCTCTCTGGTAATTTAGAGCATTTCCTATGTTGCCATAAGTATAAATTGTTTATTGCTTTAAAATAACCAGTCATTAATCCAGACTTTTTAAAATTGAGGAGAGTTCTACTTGCCTAAGTTGACAAAGTTAATAGGAAATTGAGAATAGAGCCTCTAATCCCCTAATCCAGAGCTTTTACTATTAGAAAGCATGACTTCTTTTTCTTAAGTTAGTTTTAAAGTTGAAAATGTAATTGAGTAAAATTTATTAATTTGACTTCCATTCATTTAGTACTTGGAATCATTGAGAAAGGAATGGACTCAAATTTGCTCTTTAATAAAGTACTGCTAAGCAAAAGAATAAAGACTTTAAAGGGATATCTTTACCTACTTTAAAAAATATCCTCCTATATAATAAAGAGGGAATATGCAAATTGACTATTACTCTGGTCAATTTGCATCCATAGCTGAGGCTAAGTTCCCATAACGAGCCTTAAGGAGCAATCAGCAGGGACCTGAGGCTGTGTGCCCACCCACCTCCTGCATGGGGCTTGACAGGGGACCTCAGGTCATGCCTTCTACCCGCAGGGCTTGACAGGAGACCTCAGGCTGCTCCCCCCGCCCTGGTGCCAGTCCAGGGGGACTCAGACTGCACCCTCTTCCCTGGTGCCAGGCCGGGGGACCTCAGGCCATGACACCGCCCTGTGCCCAGGCCAGGGGACCTGAGGCTGTGCCCCCTGCCCTGGCACCCAGGGGACCTGACGCTGCACCCCCCCCCCCCCACCTGGCAGGGCTTGACAGGGTGGGACCAGCCAGGTCTGGATCTAGCCCAATGAAGGGGGGCTGTCCAGGTTTGGATCTTGAGCGATTTTGAGGTGCACGTGGGTGGTTGAAGACTTGACTCTGGGTTCTGAGGTGCACCCCAGACTCTGACAGGAGGAAGATTTTCATATACGTTTTACTAATTTTCTTTAATCTCTGACACTTCTATTATAGAGAAGGGGCAAATAGCAATATTAAAATATTTCCTCTAATTAATCCCCTTTTAATGTGCACAAATTTCGTGCACTGGGCCACTAGTAATAAATATTCTTTAGAAGATACAGTACTTCTTTCTAAAAGCAAGCCATTCTTGCTAAGAGGAATACTTTACCATACTGATTATAAGTAGCTGAGCAACACCCTAGCCTCTTCTGTTTGCCCTGTCCTCTTGAAAGTAATCGTGAAAAATTCATTTTATTTTCTAACTAGGGGCCCGGTGCACAAAAATTTGTGCACTCGGGGGGTGGGGGTCCCTCAGCCCAGCCTGTGCCCTCTTGCAGTCTGGGACACCTCGGGGGGGATGTCCACCTGCTGGCATGCCTGGCCAGCCTGGGTGAGGGGCTGAGAGCCATTTTCAGGCTGCCCACAGCCCCTTCAGGGTTCGTGCACTGGGGGGTGGGAAG
>PVJC01015257.1:0-35360 GCA_004026665.1 Murina feae
GGGGCGAGATGTGCGGGTGGCAGGTGGCAGGTTGTGCGGGCACAGGCTGGGCTGTGGGACCCCCGAGTGCACAAATTTTTGTGCACTGGGCCCCTAGTCAAAATATAATACACTATGTTGAAATGTTATAGCATCCAGTTACATTTATACTGACTTTATAGTACCAGGACCAACCTACAAAATGGCCACATGGGTTCAGAATGACTAAGAACATTAACCACACCATTTAGAAGAGAATAGGACAGCCACAATATTTCAGTAGAATTGACTTAAAAATGAATAAGATTCAGTGTAAAATGAGGACAAAAATCAGGTAACTAACATGAATTTCACTGAATGTGTTATAGGGAATAGAGTACAGGTAGTTGTTCTAATTTGACTTGCAAAGTGTCTACTATTTTTAGATCATGATTATTAGAGTTTAAGGAATAAATTGTTTCTTCAAACTAAACATTGACCCTTTCTCATGCAATTTTACATAGACATCTAAGGTAATACACATAAATGTTATGTCATTATGCATCAAGTTTCTTCATGGAAACAGAAAAGTTCAGTTAGATTTATATATATATTACCTTTGGAATACAAAATATGTGGACAAAATATTTGAAAATGTTCATTTTATTTCCAGGCCATTGTAGTGGCAGATAATTATATATTTAGGGAAATAATTACAAGTGAATTATTCTTAAGAAAATACATGTTTTAAACCCTTTATTCTAGCTATTAATCTTATTTTGTATTGTATATAAAATGTTAACAACTGTATATGTTTGGAACAAATTTGAAATTCTGGGGACAATGTGGATTATTTGCTAATTTTTCATTAAATTATTCATAAAATCAATTTACATTTATAAATTAACTTTGGGTGTGTGATGAGTTTTTTCTTTTTTATATTTATTAAAATGCATCTTATAAGAGAGGAAAATGTAACATGTGGGTCACACAACTGCACATGCTATGGTATTTAAGAACGGAGAGTACAGTAGGCAAATAAATACATAGTTAATGACCAAAGAATAACATTAATCTCCCCCCTCCATTTGACCTTCAAATTTGTAGATTGATGATGGAGTAATATTGATGTATCTCAGTTATCATAAAATATATTCTAATAGTATGTTTTCTACTATTTCCTTAACTCATGCAGTTAGAATAGCAATATATGAAATGGCATGAGCTAAATATCTACTTTGTCAGGAGGATGAATTTGATATCTAACTGGAGGAAAGGGAAAGCCTTGAGGAGTAAAATTACTTCATTTCCCCCCATTGTGCTGTTTTTTAATAAATCTGGTCCTTGGAGTGCTGCATGTGACAGACAGGACATGAGAGAGAGCTGAGCAGCAGGGAGTATCAGAGGCCGTGGGGACTGATGACAGTGTTACCTAGCAAAGTCTGTGCGTTCCAGGCTTGTCACACACAGAGAAGTCAATGTTTGAAGCAACTGGTATTTGCAGAGAAAAAAAAATATTTGTCAAGCAAACACAAGGAGACGGGAAGCAGGGCTCAGATTAGTCTCCTCCAGACAGAGACGTGGAGTAAATTTAAAGGATAAGGTTTGGATGGAGCCATGCACGTTTATTAATTATAATTCATGGACTCAAATCGACCAGTCTTCCTGCTAAATCATCTAAGCTAAGCGATGTGGAAAGGGTAGGAAGGAACAAAGAAATGCCAAATTATCGGGGCTCAGTCTTCTATCAGTTTGGTCTCTCTCTGCACAGGAGCTTCCTCATCGAGGCTCTCCTTCCTCACTTTTCATGGCTCCAGGTGGTAAAAGTAGCATCTCTGCTACTTGAGCTCCAGGAATCTTGATTCCTCTGTGCTCTTGAGTTCAGTTTAGAGGCATTTAGCTACTCAGTGCACCTGCTCAAGCATCTGGGACGAGTCTGATTTCTCTCAGTCTGGTGGCCTTTGGAAGGCCCTGAGAAGCCTCTTATCACCGCAAGATGCCAGAAAGCCAGGATGTAACTATTATGGTTTGTTTTCAGTATCAAGACCTGGTTTCAATGAAAAGAAATGAGATGACTGACTCATATACAGGGATTTGGGTAAAAAAAAATGAATGAAACATAGACATCTAAATTTGAGCATATGAGTTATACATGTGGGCCACCTCAATAATACTTTGTAAATGTCTATATTACTTACTGCTGCATTGTGGAATTGTTTCCTTTTACCTATAACCTATCAAATTTTTCTCTTTGATTTTTGTTTTGAAATTCAATATGGTAAACTCTTGGAATTGGATAAGGACATAGGTAACGTTAAAGTTATTCTTAGGAGACCTACAAAATAAGGGGAGTATGATTTTAATTTAATATATATTACATTGTTTATTTTACTACTTTTAACCACAAACTCAATTCTGTAATTTCCTCTATAGCAACCTTGATAGGTATGCATGCATAATTTATTATTTACTTGCATATGCTTAATTACATTGCAATCACTGTGTGCTCTTCAATCTGTGGATTTTTCTTCTGAGAGAGATTCTAATAGTCATTTGTGAGCAGGAGGAGTACTTTACTTCCCTTTACTTTCTTTACTCATTGCAGGTGATCAATTTACCTTCTATAGGCCATCTATTTCCTGT
This sequence comes from Murina feae, assembly GCA_004026665.1. Lineage (NCBI taxonomy): Eukaryota > Metazoa > Chordata > Mammalia > Chiroptera > Vespertilionidae > Murina > Murina feae. The sequence goes on from PVJC01015257.1 coordinate 2,602, forward strand.
TTTTAGAACATTTGTTAAGGCTATACTAGACACCAAAGTTATACATATAAATACATTATAATCTTCAATTCTGAAAACATGGAATAATAACTATAACATATTACTCAAGCCCTTGTTAATTCCATGTGAACAAATCTCTAATTACATAAAGATTTAAGGATCCATTAAATAAAACAAGTACTAATCCAAGATTTTAATTGGGGTTAAAGGGGGAAAAATAAACACAGAAGCCACTTCATGAATTCCAGGTAGACAGTGTTTAATGTAGGAATCACAAGCATTTTGAAGAGCTGAGGGGACTGAAGTGAGAGAAGTCACCATTGCAGATCATGAAATGTATTAGTCAGGGTTTCCTCAAAGAAGCAGACTTTATAGCAGTGATATGAAATAAGAACTTTATTCAATGGATGTGATCTTGCACAATGTGAGAGCTGGTTAACCAGTTTATGTCCAGCTACTGCTTTTGTGTCAGGTGCAAGGCCAATGTCAGCAGGACAGGCAGTCAAAACAAAAAAAAGATGAATGTGGGTGGAAGAGAACAAGGCCAAACTGGGACACAGAGGACCAACTGTGACCCCTGAGGGTGAGCCGGAGCCCACCTGGGCCTCCCGTGGCTTCTATCTTGCTCTCTCTGGTATGAACAACCTGAAATAGAAGCTGGTGACCTTCATCACAGAGCTAATGTGCATCTGTTTGGGGAATCAGAGAAGCTGAAGGAGGAGGTGATGAAGCTGTAAGACCGAAAGGCTGGGCTACTGCTTCATGCCCACAACGAAACAGTGGAACCATCACAACACAAGTTGATCCAGAGTGTGAGCCAAAGCTGACCTGTCAAGAATATCTACGAATACTGCTTCATGTTCATATTACAAAACTCACTGAATTTCTCTTCAGCCAAAGTCATCTCCGAACCCAACAGAGTATAGAATACTATAAAATACACTCCCAGATTAGCTGACATAGAACCAAGCCATGGCAGGGAGGCAGCATATGATCAACCCTACAGCACTGAACCAGGTCATCCTCAAAAGCTCACTGCAAAGCTGCTAGAGAATCGCTAAGAAATTCTCATCCACACTGTCTGCAGCAGCAATGTGGTGGTTCTTAGAAGCTCTTTGGGAACTTCCACACTCATGGCTACAACTGTTCCAGGAGAATCACAACTCTTCTTTTTTCTTCTACCTTCCGAATTTCCAAAAAAAAAAAAATTCTTATTGGAAAACTTTATAACAAGTACTGTAAAGGGAAGAAAATTCTGGCAATTGAGATTCTTGGCTTCTCCCTTGCTGTGCAGTAAAACTCTCAAAAGAGGAACTCATGGGGATGTTCAATTAGCAAGAGAAAATTGAAAACAATATAAGTATTAAGTGTTTTTATATAGAGGAGGGGCGTGTAACACACCCTAAAAGGATCAGGGAGTGGTATGAGCTGACATTCAGCTCTTAAGGAAAACATGTATTCTGGCACTGAATATGAAAGGGGAAAGGGGGGAAAGGGAACCAGAGAAGACAGAGCATAAACAAAGGCTCACATACGTGAGAGCACCTGGTACCTGCCAAGAACTGTAATAATTGAGAATAACTGCAGTAAAGGATGCACAGTAAAGAATGGATGAAGAGCAGTCTGGCCAGGCCAGTGTTGCTCAGTGGTTGAACATTGGCCTATGAACCAGGAGACCACAGCTTGATTTCTGGCTAGGGCACATGCCTGGGTTGCAGACTTGACCCCCAGTGGGGGGCATAGAGGAGGCAGCCAATCAATAATTCTGATCATTAATGTTTCTCTCTCTCTCTCTCTCTCTTTCTCTCTCTCTATTCCTCTCCCTTCCTCTCTGTAATCAATATTTTTTTTTAAAGAGGAGTCTGGAAAGGCAAGCATAAGAGACTTAAAGATAATAAAGGTAATGATATACCTTGACCGAAATAACATGACTAAATGTGCCTTTTAAGCAACCAACAGTGAAGCAGAACCACTCAAAGAATGCAAGACTGGAAACTGCATATAAGGATCTATTTCAAAAAGTATACATGAGAAATAATGGAGACTCACTTACATTTTTATAGGTGAACCAAGTCTATGAAATAGTTCTGAGAGATAATATGACCAAAACTGACCAAACACTAACGAGTTTAGTAAATGAAAGAGGTCGTCTAGGTCTCCACTCAGTGGCTAGTGATTTCCCTCCATTAGAGAAAACAGAACTAAAAGTCTGAATTTAGCTTAAAGCACAATGATGTTGGTATTGTGTGAAATATTCACATAACACTGTTCAGCATTTAGTTGTAATTATGGAAGAAGCCTGGTTAGAGGCATGTATCGATGAATAATTGTTGAAACAAAGTTGAGATACAGGCATGAATGAGTGTTTGTTGAATAAACAAGCCAAACAGAGAATAAGAAACCTCTTACGACGTAGTTAATAAGTGCTCTAGACTTTAATAGTGGATTTGCTTAAAAAGTGAATGATAAATTGTTATTGCTCACATAACAAGTAAATATTTATTGATACGTATGTGCAACAAGTTCATATTTGAAACTGGAGAAGGAGGTGTAATAATGTACTTTTAAGCAACTGAACGCAAGTAGTAAAAAGAGAGCATATTTACAAGTAGATTTCATTTTTTTGGTTAGACTCTCAATGGCCAATCTCATTGCTTTATGATTTTAGCTTTAGTTTCTTTGTCTGTGTGCTCTTTTGAGGAAAATAAAATTTAAAAAGCATATAAAATAAGTTTGACATAGAATTAAAATTCAATAGAGGTGTTATATATACACACAAAAGTTAAAAGTCTAAAGAAATGTTTATAAATGCCCTGCAATGGTTAGACCAGACTTCAGATAATTCAGATAATTAACTCTACGTTCCGGTTTTTTTTATGCAGATTTTAGTTTTATTTGGAAGCAATGCCTAGCTGCCATAAATAAGCATATATTTTGACCATGCTTAATCTGTCCATTATTCTTGGTAATATAATAGTTATTATTTGGTGGGAAAAATAATGGTTGAGGTTTCATACTGTGATGATAAACAAACAAAAAATGAAGAACTACTTTTCATAATCTTCTTCTTAAAGCTCTGCTTGATTTGTAGGCAGCCAGCTCTCCTCCAGGTCTGAACCACTGGTAATGGATTTTAGGCAAAGAATACATGTGCAATAAGAGGTCTTTGAGGGCCATACTTTTCCCTTTCATGCCCTGACTTCAATCTTTAAAGAATGAAGCTTGGGCATGAGTCATGGACAAAATGCTGTTTTTGTGGACATATAATTATATAATTGTCTAATAAGGGAAGAGGATGTCTTTTTCTAGAAGAGGTGTTGGGATAAACTTTCTATTTCCTTCTGGTCTTTTTCTTTTATGTCTTCCATTCCTTTGTTTTCCTCCACGTGGCTATATCTTGAGCATTGAGGGGCTTTGCTGTGAAGCCCACTTGAAATTACACATAAATCAAAATGCCTAGGACTTGTCACTTAATTGCAACAATGCACAAGCCAACTTGGTCCTCATTTACAAATGTGTCAATGCTGAAAGATAGAAGATGTGTGGTAATGGATGACTAGGTCTTATTTCTTGTTCAGTTTTAGTTGGTGTTGACAAACTTTCTCTGTGAACACTCAGAAAGTGAATATTTTAAGCTTTGGAAGTTATGAGGTCCTTGTTGCGAGTATTCAGCTCTCCCGTTGCAATACGAAGTCAGCCATAGACACTTTGTAAAGGAATGAGGAGACAATGTTAAAGAAAAAATAAACGAATGAGAGGAACGCTGGGCCAGTTTTTTAAATTAATTTTAAAAGGTTAAAAATATATTACTCTCGATAATATGCTAAGCTGGTTAATGAGCCAGGCACAATCCCACCCTGTCTCATAATTTTTTTGTAACATAAACCATTTTCTCTTATATCAGACATTTGGAGCTGTTTTGTTTTTGTTGTTTTTGCAGCCTAATTCTTCCTAAATGAATTGATTCTCTTCCCCCAAATTAACGATAAAACATTTGATCTCATCAAACTATGACTTAATGCTTAAGTCATTTGTGGATAATCAGCTTAATATTAATTGAGTTTTTAATGCAAATTTATCTAAATTATAGATATGATCCTCGTGGGGTCAGACATAATTGCTCTATTTTATTATTATTGTGTTCTATTTCCTAGACATTTCCTAGTAAGTTGAGAGTATACAGTTCAGTATTATTTTATTTATTTATTCCAAAATATTTATTGGCTAACTTTCATGTGCAGCTTACCACAGGGGATTTTCTGGTAAGTAAAGCAGGTGTGACCACATTATGTCCAGTGTGCATCCTTTTAGACAGGAAACATACCATCACAGATAATAACGAAATTATGTTTTCACAAACTGTGATGTGTTATAAAGGAGAAGTACAGAGTTATGAGAGTTGTAATGTACTTGCCTAGCACAGTAAGAAGCTAGGAAAATTCCAGGACTAGCAGAATAGGGAAACTAAGGCAGATAGTTAAACAGCAGTTTGCAGTCACCTAGTAAACCCTGTCTTCCCTAAACCAAGGATACTTAGAGTAAATGGTTTTCACTTCTCCACAACCAGAGGGTAAATAGCTTAAACCACCCTGCTCTGAGAGACAGATAGTAGAAATCTAATTAACTGTCATTTGCCAACAACACTCCAAAACGACAAATCAAGAGAATAAATCTCATATTGGTACATGAGCATAAAGCTGATGAGTATTCTATTGAATACACAGCTTTTAAAATCCCTGAAAATAAAGTTCCCAGGGCACTGTCCCTCCAAAGAGAATACCCATAGCGTTTCCTTCCCCCACAGGCACATATCTCGTAAAGTCCAAGAGACCCCATGAAACCAGGAGAGCAACGGGCAAGAGCAGCTCATTCTGGGCTAATCCCCTGAGCCTGTCTCCAAGGCCCCCTCTTCTCTGACTTGCCAGTGAGCCGAAGCAGCCCAGCCTGGGCTCTCCTGTTGCTTCTCTTACGCCCTTCCTTGTTCCACTGTCCTAAGCATGTTTTTTCTGCCATCAATAAATTCTTGATTGCTTTCTTATACTTTGTCTCTTGATTGAAATCTTTCCCTCAAGACAAGAACCTAGGTCCTAGGTCTCATCTTCTCACCAGTAGCAGTCGCAGTGAGGTATTATCTAATCTGGGGATTAGAAAAGATTTTCATGTAGAAACAGTGCTTGAGTTGAGAGCTGAAGAATGTTAAAAAAAAAAAAAAGAGGGGGAAAGGAGAGTTTAAGGGGATAGAATTCTAGAATTCCCAGCAAGACCTGAGGCCATGCCTCATTCAGGAACTGAAGGAAAGACAATGTGACATTAACTTTGAGAGCCTGGTGGGTGGGGGTGGGTCTTGGAGTGAGATGAGACTGGGAAGTAAGAAGTGGTCAAAGTCAAAGTAATATGTGAATTGCATACCTTTCCACAGATAGAGGCGTTAAAGCTCTTAATATAAAAAGTGGCAATAGTTCTCAAACTTCAGGTTGCATCAGAGCCCTCTTCAAAACTAACACTGATTTCTGCCCTATCCACAGTCTCAGATTCAGTAGGTATGGTGAGGGCCCACGAATTCACATTTCTAATGAAGGCCCCAGGCTATGTTACGTTGCTGGTTCAGACCCACAGTTGAAAACCACTCTTCTACGATTTGACTAAAGCAATATTTTTATTTTCTATACTTCAGTCATGAAAATCTGAATATAAAATACACTCTACCTTGAGAATCCAAAAGCATGTCACTATCTTCAGCCTACAAAGAATTCAGCGTCCTTATTTATTCAGTATTTTATATTAACGTGTTTCTTCAGAGCAACAGATTTGATCCTTAAAATACCTTTCTGAGTAAGGCACACATGAAATCACTATAACTTTATACTGATGATTTAATCATCATTAAGTGGATTCTCCACAGACACCAGATTGAAATGAGAGTGAAGCTAGGGCTTGATCTAAATCTCTTCACCCTACCTGCCCTACCCTTTCCATTATGCAACATTTCAGTGAACATTGTGCTTTCTTCCAGCACTAACATTTACTGTTCCTATTAAATGCCTGATAAATTATCTTAATAGTCATAACCCTACAGTATTAACTGAAAATTAAAACTCAAGTGGTCCGTTATGCTGTCATTATTCTGAAAAGTAAGTCAAGTTTATACCACTTGATATCCTCAGCAAATAGGTTTAGTGTTTCTTTTCAGTACAGAGACTGGAATCTTCCATGTAATATGATTCTACCAGGAATAGCAATAGCATTATAATTAGCTAGTTATTAATAATAGGAGAGAAGCAAAGGGGGTAGGACAGTCATTATAGGCATGTTATTTTTGCAGCTTCACCCAGAAGCTACAATTTCATACTCCTCAGGGAATCACCAGCGCATACCTTACAGATCCCTGGGGAAAGGGGGGAAAAATGGGAGGGGTGAAATAGATGCATGTGCGCTGAAGTTGGAGTGACATGGGGAAGATACTTGCCTGTCAATTTGGCCTGAGGAACCATGGATTAGCCAGAATGGGCAGCGCCACTGCAAATCAGTAAACATTTGGGAATACAGAATCCCCTAAACAAAAGTGTTCACTTTCCTATTGCTTTTATTGCTCTTGGCTCTTGGTTCATGGGGCTGTGTCATTCCTGCTTCCTTGCATTCACTATGTCTCCTTCATAGCCATTTGACCCTGCAGACCCCACATGCAATGAACTGATGGGTCGCAACCGGGAACACAAACTAAGCTTACCTGATGCTGGATTGGACCCGGCTTCAATATGAAACAGAAACTCTGGACATTGACTTTTCTTCTAGCCTTTTGAGGCCACAGCTACAGTTCTCCCGTGGCCAGAAGAAGGGGAGCTCACCTTGGAAACTTGGGGAAGTAATTCCATGGAAATAAAGCTTTCTGCAATACCTCATCGTCCTGTGAGGGCCTCTGAAAATTGTTATTCCAGGGCTCTCCAAGAACCCCACTTCCAGGGGTAACAATAGTGGAAAACAAACTAAACAAACAAAAAAAAAAACCCACCTGATAATACCAGAATGTGTTTAAAATATGGAAGTGGAGGTAATTATTCAATAATTTGTTCTATCAAGAATAGTAATTTAGATGGGTGTGTTTGTGTGTGTGTGTGTGTGTGTGTGTGTACTTGTAGGGTGAAATATTGAAAATTATCTTTGTGGGTTTATTCATATAGAGTCCCTGTATTTTTCATTTAAAGAAATGGTCACTAAAATGTTTTTTTTCTATATAGCATAAAAATGTGCTATAATTTAATTTTTCATTTGCATATACTAGTTGATAAAGATGATTTGGCTCATTTTTTACTTTTCTTTAATATGGACTTAGCACTAATGAGACACTAAACTCCAGTTGCTTTTCAGAGTGTTGTCACTCATATTTTAGAGTTCTTTTGAACAGTATTTGTGTATGATTGTTTAGTAATAGTTCTTACCATGAATAATGTAGGGAAATATAGTTAGATTTCCTAATGTAAGTAAACATCGCTAACCTACTAACAGGAAATGTTGTGAAGAGGTAAATTGTTCTTCTGGTCAACTACACCAAACAATGTGTTTTGTGTCACACATTCTTCCAGGCAATATTAATAGCAATGTCAGCAGAGCAACACAATATTAACCTTAGAGGAAAAAATGTGTATTAAAGTCACGAACACATGTAATCAAAAGAGAAAAACAGATAGAGCTGTTAATTTCTTGTTATGGTGCTATTCCTGTCACAGTCATTTTCAATAACGCTCTGATTAATTTTAAAGAAGAAAAGCTCTTGGAGAAGGTTTTCTCTGAAAGTTTGATATACACATCCTACTTTTTAAAAAATTTTATTGATTTTTTTACAGAGAGGAAAGGAGAGGTATAGAGAGCTAAAAACATCGATGAAAGAGAAACATCGATGGTAAGTAACCTCTCACTGGGCATGTGCCCACAACCAAGGTACATGCCCTTGCCCGGAATCAAACCTGGGATCCTTCACTCTGAAGGCCAATGCTCTAGCCACTGAGCCAAACCAGTTAGGGCTACACATCCTACTTTTAATCAGTAATGCATGCATTCACTCAGGGCCTTCTATGTGGCAAGCAAAATTCCATACATTAGAAATTTTTAAAACAGATTTTAAAAGTCCTGTTGTCAAAGAATTACAGTGGAGAAATTTAAGAAAAGTAGGTAGATCAATAGATAGGTAGATAAATAATCAGTTGACAATAAATTCTATGAGAAAAAATAAACATAGGTATTACAAGAAAAAGAGAGTTGGAAAGGTTGTTCCAATTTTAAATAATGAGGTGATATTAATAGAGAAAATGGCATTTAAATGAAGATCTAAGTAAAACCAGGGAGTGACAATTACAGTCAATTATATGGGGAAACAACATTTCCAGCGATCAGAACAAAGAGTGCAACAGACACACGTAGAAGTGCCCCCGATGTGCTGTAGAAATGACAAGAGGCCATTGCAGAGGAGACTGAAAGAACAGAGAGTAGATGGAGAGGAGAACCAGAGGGGAAGCCAGATTGTTCAGAACCTTGTATGGAAGTTAACATTAAGGTTAGAGTACAGCCTTGTCCAGCAGGCTCTGTTGGCTGGAGTGTCACCCTATACAACAAAAGGCTGTGGGTGTGATTCCTGGTCAGGGCACATACTTAGGTTGTAGGTTTGATCCCCAGGCATTGAGAGGCAAACAATCTATCACATCAATGTTCCTCTTTCTCCCTTCCTCTCTCTCTAAAAATCAATAAAAACACATCTCCCATTGACAATTTTTAAAAATCATAAAAATCAGTGTACAGAAAGTACTACACATGATTTCAAACGGTACAAGGCAGGTATTTCTAACAAATCCCAGGTGGTGCTGATGCTGGCCCATGGACCACATTTTAAGTAGCACAGGGCCATGCAGTGACATCCTCCCAATCCTAAAGGCTAGTATGAAGGTACAAGGCAAGATGATCCTTGTGAGATGAGAAGTTGTGGGAAAGGGCAAGGAATGGTTATAGCCAGCAGACTTGTTATACTTGTGAATCCTTAAGAAATCAAAGAGTTGTGTCTCTAAAGTATTTCAAGTATTATGACATTAACAGCTTCTGGTCACATGAATAACCAATAACACTGGAGAGATGATCTTCTTGTCCTTCTATCCCTAGAAACAATGTCCAGGTCAGCAGTGACAAAACATGCCAAATTCTCTTTGAATGGAGGTCGCTCCTTTCTGTCATGAGTGCCATATGAAGTGGACACTTTTGCTGGACTGATTGAAATATCCCAGCTTTTGCCAAACACTATTATATTGAATAAACTTTGGGGGTTTATGGACCTAACAAAAGGGAGGGGCATTATAGACAAATCTCTCTTTTTTTTTCTATAGGATTAGGGCAGAAGGTCAAATTTGAAACTACACAGTGAAAAAGTAGGACATGGTGATAATATGTGATTATTTGCATTTGCATGTTGACATCTTTGCCCAGTGATGAAGTGGGAGCTCCTGGAGGCACAGGGTAAGGGAAGCAGGAACTTTTGCTTTTGTGTTTCTGTGCAGCACAATCTAAGGCACAGAGCAAATACTCAACTGTGTGCTGTGCTCAGATGAAAAGTAAGGATAACTAATTAGACTTGCGCAGGAATGCATTGTTGCCTAATGTCCCAAAATTATTACAGCGATCATATGCTCAGGGTTCTTGGAGATCACATTTTGCTTCTTGCAGCTGAACAATTTACTTAAATTATCTCATAGCCCTTTTTGTTGTTTATCAGTTTCTCATTTTACAAGGATGATTTAACCTTGTACCTTCATACTAGCCTTCAGGACTGAGAGGATCTCAACATATATGCACCTGCACTACTCAGTGTGGCCCATGGACCAGCAGCATCAGCATTAACTGAGAACTGGATAAACATTAAATTCTTGGTCCCACTCCAGACCTAATGAATCACACCCAGCAATCTGTGTTAATTATCGCTGGTTCACATCAATTTCTTAGCCGGTACTATCATACTGTTTTCCTTTGTTGTTTTTCTTTTTTCTTCTTCTGACTTTCTCGTTCCTTTTCTTCTCTAAGTCAATCACCTGTCTTTCATAAATCCCAGTTGCTTATTTTTTTTCTTTACTTTAAATCTCATGCCCTCTTTTGATATTAACTACTTCAGGAAGTTATTTTTATCTACCGCTATCTACAGAAATGATAAAAAGAAAGACAATGTCCCCATAGGCCCTTGCACAGGGTAACGTCAGTGAGCGTGTATGAAGTATGTTATTACAAGAAAATACCCTAATTAAGATGAGCACAGAGAGTTACAATTGATTTTAATGATGCTCATTTTCAGAGGAATAAAGAAGGTAACTCAATTTCAAAATATGCCACTATAGAGAATCCTGTGTCAATTACTCCGTATTTTGCTTTTTTTGTCCTTCTTGTTCATAAAAAGAGGAACACTGGAAAATATAAATTTATTTATACAGGAAAAGAAGAAAGGAGGGGGAGGGAGGGAGGGAGGGAGGGAAGGAGAGAGAGAGAATTCATGAGTTAAAATGCAGTTCATACTACAACATTCCCCACCCCAATCACACACCACAGCCCATTAGGCTGTAAAAAATTAATGCAATGATACTTGATGATGTACAAATAGTCCACAGTGTCTTCTTTAAAAAAAAAACACTGAAACCCTGACAGGTTTGACTCAGTGGATAGACCGTTGGCCTGGGGACTGAAAGATCCCAGGTTCGATTCCGGTCAAGGGCATGTACCTGGGTTATGGGCACATCCCCAGTAGGGGATGTGCAAGAGGCAGCTGATCGATGTTTCTCTCCCATGGATGTTTCTAACTCTCTGTTCCTCTCCCTTCCTCTCTGTAAAAAATCAATAAAATATATTTTTAAAAAAGAAAAGAAAAACACTGGATATGTATCACATTTTTTAAATGTGAGCTATGCAATTACCCATGTCTTACCTGTCTCAAGCAGTTTGAAATAAACCCTCCCACCCCTTTCTTTGGCTCACATAACTTAATTGTGTTTAGGACCATAAAACTGCAACTGAAATATAGAGAGCTGCTTGTGAAGAGATACTTGTTCACCAGATTGCTCATTGCCAATTATTAATATGTAGTTGTAGTTTAATGAGAATATGGGTGCAGTATATAAGTGATTGAATAGTATACTGACAACTAAAGGAATGAAACATCACAGTAGGGTTCTTAGTAAGGGCATATTGAATGAAAAGCCAGCTCATTGCAGAAGAACAAACATGGAATTAGAAATCAGGAGACCTAAATGCTCTTCAGGTTTCACTAATACATGATCTGGAACAATAATTGTATGTGTTATGTTTTCTTATGTGTTGCAATAAATTATAAGCTACTCTTAAACATATGATTCAATTTTTTATTCTTACCTATAAAACCTGATTTTATTGTCATAAGTGTGCCTTGCATGCATAGTGGTGTAAAAATAAACAATGACTATATTTCTGTAAATATGATCAGACATATTTATTAGACACTAGAGACCCAGTGAATGAAATTCATTCACTCGGGAGGGTGCCTCAGCCTGGCCTGTGTCCTCTCAAAGCCGGGGAGCCCTGAGGGGATGTTCAACTGATGGCTTAGGGGAGCAGGCTAAGCTGTCAGTTGGATATCCTTAGAGCTGCTTCAGAGGTGGGAGGGGCTCTTGCCACCTCTGCACTCGCCAGCCAACTGTGAGTCTGGCTTCTGGCTAAGCCACACTCCACATGTGATCAGTGCATGTCACAGCGACTAGTCTTTCTGTCATTTGGTCAATTTGCATATTAGCCTTTTGTTATACAGGAAACTGTAATAATAAAACTATCATCAGACTTTGAGTAATACTCTTTTTCATCAAAGCAGTGCACTCATTTTGCTTACATATGGACTTCCTGATTTTATTACCATCTTTCCTCTTTTGTACATCTGCACTGGAGGTAAGAAACAAACAAAAAAAATACTAGAGATGACATCCCTTTTTTGAACAGTGATAAATATATCAGTATTTATGTATGACATTGAGTAATAACTCATGGCAATTTTTATTTCTCTAAAAGCTTGGGTTCTAAGAACCAAACATTAAGAAATGAAGCTTCAATAGCATTTCCCCATTACTCTTAATAACATCTCATCTAGTAGACAGAATAATGTGATTTTCATTGCTTTTAATTTGAAGTCCATTAGATTACATGCACCAATAAAAGGGCCTGACACAAAAATCTGCACAAGGCCGAGAGAAACAGGACATAATGGAATCCCGTGCAAGGCTTATCAGTTACCAGCACCAGGTAAGATGCTAAGTAACATCCAGTCAGGTAATCAATTCCTACTCATGTAGAATTTTTCTCCTGCCATGGCTGATAACATTAACATTTTGACATATTAAAACAATGTGTTTGTACCGCTTTGGGTGTCAAAGTACATAATAAAGTTATTTCAGTCTCTGAAGATGTACAAGAACTCTCTGATTCATTGATGCCGTGTGAAGTCAAAATACTTATCTGAATATACAGAGCACAGACCGTTGGAGATCTGTTCTTTCCTCTTACTGTTTGTTCATACTTACTCTCCCTTTCTCTCTTTTGATTCCATGCTGTGATATTTATGGAAATGTTAAGCCTTTGTATGACTCGTGCTGTTCCCATGTTCAAGCAGAAGAGAGATCTCCCTATGAAGAAATTTTTTTGGCTTGAACCTGAAATTCACACATTTGTATTAGTTTAATTTATATTACCCCTTTGAAGAAACAAAGATATATTATTTGAAAAGAGATGCCTTACCAAATTATATCCATACACAATTAATCATGGAATGGGGTTTTTAGATTAGCCCTTATCTTGCCAATGTCTTAAGCTATGAATGCAAGCACTATTTGGTAGTATAATAAATTGACAGGGAAAATACATGTCTTATGATACTGGAATGATCTGATTGATAAACTGGAACCCTGGAATTTCTATTTCTGTGGTTAATTATTTTATGACCTGTAGTAATAACAATGAATTTCCTTATTAATTCTTTAATTCTTCCTTCAGAAAGAAATGGTTTTCAACCATGCTAATAATTAAGCTCAAGATCAACTTATTCATCCTGAAGTTACTTATCTGGCAACCTTACATTCCCAGAAGATGACTGAAGTGTGTGTGTGTGTGTGTGTGTGTGTGTGTATGCACATGCACACACATGTGCAGAGGCAGGTGTTCACTCTTGCAGAAGAGGAATCTTTAAACAACACAGTGGAAAATTGAATGTGTTTCATTGCATAGTAATGTGCACAAATACATTTTTCCTCATTTTGCTCATATTGAGGAGGAATAAAAGCAAATCTATATGGACTGCATTCACTGTGACATCGTTCCAGAAACACTAGAGAACTGTAAAAAAATTTACTATTGATGTATTAGTGGGAAGTCATTGACTGTTGACTACCATTATTTTAACACAGAGGAGAGCACACCCTCAATTGGAAATGACTATTACAAAGAGATGGGTGCAATGAATTATCCTTGTTAGAACTGGAAGTTGAAACGAAAGTGACTATGTTTGTACCTATCACTTAGGGGATTTTTGAAGGTGCTAGAAAGTATCAGTGTCTTAAGAATACATTTTCAATATTGTTTGGTTAGTATAACTAATTCTAATCTTTCTCTTATGCCTAAGTATAAACTATCTGACAACTCAAACAAATTCAATATTTCATTATAATTTCTCCTCTGAGACTATTCTCAAATTATTTATAAATCTGTAAATCCATCCAAACTCCATTGTAATTGCTTTACATACTTTATATATAAAGACTAGAGGCCCAGTGCACAAAAATTTCTGCACTTGGGGTGGGGGGTCCCTCAGCCCAGCCTGTGCCCTCTCACAGTCTGGGACCCTTCAGGGGATGTCCACCTGCTATCTTAGCCCTCGTCCCCCCTCAGAGAATCAGGCCTAAGTTGACAGTCAGACATCCCTCTGGCAGCCCAGGAGCCCTTGGGGGATGTCCACTTGCCAGGAGGGAGCAGGCCTAAGCTGCAGTCGGACATCTTAGCACTGCTGAGTAGGCAGGAGAGGCTCCCACCACCACTGCTGTGCTGGCGGCCATCAGCCTGGCTTGTGGCTGAGCAGAGCTCCTGCTGTGGGAGCACACTTACCACTAGGGGGTAGCTTCTGCATTGAGTATCTACCTCTCATGGTCAGTGTGTGTCATAGTGACCAGTCATTTCCAGTCGTTCTGCTGTTAAGGTCAATTTGCATATTTCCCTTTATTATATAGGATAGAGGCCAGGTGCCTGGATGGGGGCCGCCTGGTTTGCCCTGAAGGGTGTCCTGGGTCAGGGTGGGGTTCCCATTGGAGTGAGTAGCTAGCCTGGGTGAGGGGCTGAAGGCTTTGTTCAGACTGGCCACATCCCCTTCAGGGAGGGGTTCTCCACTGGGGTACCTGGCCAGCCTGGGTGAGGGGATGATTATTGTTTACAGGGTGTCCACAGCCCCTTCAGCATGGGGGTCCCTGCTGAGGTGCCTGGCAAGGCTGGTTAAGGGGCTGATGGCTGTTTTCAGGCTGGCCACAGCCCCTTCAGGGTGGGATGCCCTGTTGGGGTGCCTGCCAGTCTGGGTGAGCAGCTGATGGCTATTTGCATGCTGACCAAGCCCCACAGCAGGGACCCTCACCCCATGAGGGTGTGGCCAGCCTGGGTGAGGGGGTTATGGCTGTTTTCAGGCTGGTCAAGCCCCCCAGCGGGGACCCTTACTCCATGAGGGTGTGGCCAGCCTGGATGAAGTGCTGATGGCTGTTTTCAGGCTGGCCAAGGCCACCAGTGACCCAAGCTCCCAGCAAGGCTGGCTGGAAGCAAGTATCTGGGATTTATTTATCTTCTATAATTGAAACTTTGCTGCCTTGAACAGAGGCCACAGTCAGCAGGGCAGGTGGGAAGCTTGGCTTCCTCCATCTGTAGGGCAACGAAGCTTCCTGCTTGCTCCAGCTCTATGGCTACTGACCACCATCTTGGTTGTGTTAATTTGCATATAGTAGCTCTGATTGGCTGGTGGGCATGGCTCGGGTATAGTGGAGTGGCACCAATTTGCATATTTCTCTTTTATTAGTTTATATGATTTAATTTTTTGCATGTATTTACTTTTGGATCATTTACCAATTTTATATATACAGATAATTTTTATTATTTTTCTTTTTCAATTACTGTTAATATTCAATATTATTTTGTAATTGTTTCAAGCACATAGCAATAATATATTTCAGGTTAGATGGTCATATACTTTACAAAGTGACCTCCTGATATTTCAAGAACCCAACTGTCCTCATACACAGTTATTATAATATTATTGATTATATTCCATATGTTGTAATTTATATCATGTGACTATTGTGTGACTATTAATTTATACTCTTTAATTATAATTTAAAGATTAAGTATTTATACCAATTTTTGAGTGAAGAAATTATAGCTTAGAGATCAAGTCTCTTGTACAAGATCATACAATATTTGCTGACCCAAGATTTGAACTCAGCAAAAGCTATGAACAACTATGAATGACTCATATACTATTCATAGTGAGATCCTTGCAATATGTTAAATAATGTCTGCTTCATACTACTTTATCAGATATTACTCAGGTAAAAAGTTCTTTTTCCCTATAGCACTGAGAAGATTCATAAAATTTATTTAGTTTTTTCGGTTTCTCATTGTACCTTATCTTCCTTAGTAGATTGCTTTTGCCCTTATGTTTTATCAATCACTAGAGGCCCAGTGCACAAAAAATTTGTGCACTCAGAGGGGTGGGGGGAGGGTCCCTCAGTCCAGCCTGTGTCTTCTCACAGTCTTGGACCCCTCAGGGTATGTCCACCTGCTGGCTTAGGCCCACTCCCCGGGCAATTGGGCCTAAGCTGGCAGTCACACATCCCTCTGGCAGCCCGGGAGCCCTTGGGGGATGTCCACTTGCCAGTGGGGAGCAGGCCTAAGCTGAAGTCGGACATTCTTAGTGCTTCTGAGGAGGCAGGAGAGGCTCCCACCACCACCATTATACTGGCAGCCATTAGCCTGGCTTGTGGCTGAGCAGAACTCCCCCTGTGAAAGTACAATGACCACCAGGGGCAGCTCCTGCATTGAGCATCTGCCCCCTGGTGTTCAGTGTGTGTCATGGTGAAGAGTCATTCCCAGTGGTTCTGCTGTTAGGGTCAATTTGCATATTACCCTTTTATTATATAGGATTCCACCAATTACAAGACTTCAGACTCATGTAATATTCTGCTTAATAGAAAGCTCCTGAAAATGTCTTAGAGACATAGCAAACACTATCTGTATAAAACAGAACCCACTCTTCCTTCCTTTACCCAATCATACTGGTTTCTACTGTCATATTTCATACCTTCATTGATGATGTCAAATTCTACCCTGCCTATAAGCCAAAAAACATGGAGAACATGCAGCCCACTCCGTCTCCCATTACTCATGACCTGTCCCTATAGACCTGCCTCAAATATACTGCTCTTTCCTGAGAGTAGATTTAGACTAGGCTTCTTTTATTTTTTTTTTGTCTGGATAAAGGAATAACCTTATTGTTTTCACTAAATCTGGATTAGAATTCTCTACTAATGGCTATATAGTTGGCTCAATTGCTTATCTACCATAGAAGCTTGCTCTGCAATAGAGCTACTTTGATCCAATGAAGATCTATAATGATCCTAAACCCAAGTAGATCTGAATCCAATGAGGTCTGCCACAGATTCTCCTCTCTTCTTGGAATGACTTGAATCTATTAAGCAATTATCTGTTCATGGGCTATATGCTGAAATGCCCAGAGATTCTTTAGACTTTTTCAATCAGGAGGCTAATTGAATGTTGTGTACATCTGGTGTTACAGTCCATACATGAAATTACTCATTCATCTCA
This sequence comes from Murina feae, assembly GCA_004026665.1. Classification (NCBI taxonomy): domain Eukaryota; kingdom Metazoa; phylum Chordata; class Mammalia; order Chiroptera; family Vespertilionidae; genus Murina; species Murina feae. The sequence goes on from PVJC01015257.1 coordinate 19,492, forward strand.
AAACCTAAATTATAATTTTGATAATGGTGTGTATAATTTTATTAATTTTGAGGTAGATTAAAAGAAATACTATGGCTTGATTTGAATTAAGCTCTGTTCCCTTTGATAGTAAACCAGTAAACATGATTATGTTGAAAAGATATTATTGGGGCAATACAGCTAGCTAAAGCACAGCAAATTCAAAATCATACTTGTCAACCCTCCATAGAGAAATGAAAGTAAATGACCCATTAGGCAATGTACTGGTTTAATAATGGAACAGAAGAAACACAAATCAAACTCAAAAAGTAAAACTTGAAAATATATATAGGTTATACAGAGCCATTTTACAAAATGTATATGGAGAAAGGTTATAGAAGTACATGCTAAAATATTCTTTAAAATATTTCTTTATGAAGAAGAAGGAAGGAAATGGACAGGCAACAAATACTGATAATTTATTTTATTTTTTGTTCCACTCAGAAAGAGTTTATATATCATACATTATATGATTTTATGCTCACTGTGTTTGCGTGAGTGAACATCATTTTCTTTTTATTGGTAGAGAAAGAAGTCCAGCACTTTTTAGTGCAACTAGAAATCAGACTCATTAATGATAAAGAGAAAATTTACAAAATCTCCTATTGAAATAATTTCTGTTTTGGTATGCCACTCCAAATGGCAATGCACAAATTTGGGGTCAAAAGGGAAATTAAAAAAATCATTTTTTGCAGTGACATTTCAAATGCATACTTTTGATAACATCTGGTTAATTGAATTATTTGTAATTAGTTGAATGAATGCCTAGGACTGCTTTTCTTTCCCATTTCCACAGTCTATTATTCAGAAAGAAGCACAGCTGTGTTTAGATGGCTTATCATTGTTTTAATTTTTGGAAACAGGGTAAAGCACATATATAAATATACCTTGTACACTTGACAAAGGCCTGTAGTATATTTTCTTGAATAAAGTTAATGGTTTCCACATAGTGTTTAGTAAATACTGACAAGCGAAAGGATATGTTCCAATTTTGTAGTGAATTGATTTGCCAATTTCATAATTGCTTTTATGAATCATTAACACAATCTCATAAGAGATAACATAATGTAGAAGATGGGAGGAAATAAAATTGACCTGAATTTGAATTCCAGACTTGTTATTAACTACTAGAGGCCCTATGCACGAATATCGTTCAAGGGGCTCAGCCCCCACCACCACGTTGGTTGCCTCTGCCTCCTGCCTGCTGTGGCAGCCACCTCTCTCTCAGCCCTTACAGCCCCAGCTTTGGCCAGAATGATGTCTTGTCTAATTAGCATATTATGTTTTTATTATTATAGATGTGGTCTTGAGATGGTTACACAAAATCTTCACAGCTCAATTTTTAGATCTAAATGGAGATAATGATATTAACTTTTAGATTTACTACTAACTAGGGGCCCAGTGCACAAAATTTTGTGCACTTGGGGGGGTCCCTCAGCCCAGCCTATGCCTTCTCGCAAGCTGGGACCCCTCAGGGAATTTCCACATGCTGGTGTGCCTGGTCAGCCTGGGTGAGGGGCTGATGGCTATTTGCAGGCTTGCCAAGCCCTCGAGTGGGGACCCTCACCCCATGGGGGTGTGGCCAGGCTGGGTGAGGGGCTGAGGGCCATTTTCAGGTTACCTACAGCCCCTTCAGGGTTCAGGTCCCTACTGAGGTGCCTGGCCAGCCTTGGTGAGGGGCTGAGGGCCCTTTACAGGCTGCCCACAGCTTCCATTGACTCTACATCCCAGCAAGGCTGACTGGAATTAGGTTTCTGGGTTTATTTATCTTCTATAATTGAAACTTTGTTGCCTTGAGTCGAGGACTAGGCAAGCAATGAAGCCTCCTGTTTGCTTCAGCTCTGTGGCTTCTATAATTAAAAGATTGTTGCCTTGAGCAGAGGCCCAGTGGCCTAGGCAGGCAGTTTCCTCCATCACTGGTGCAACAGAAGCCTCTTGTTTGCTCTAGTTCCATGGCTGCTGGCCGCCGTCTTGGCTGGGTTAATTTGCATATTTTTATTAGATTAGATAATACAGATAGTATATACCAAGTTCATGAAATACCTATCTATATAATTTAGACAATAATCCATCTACATAAATAAGACAGTATTTCTTTAAATGGAGGCTATCTGCCTAGTAATTCAATAAAATGGGAAAATTATTAAAATTGGATAGATGTGTCATATGTGCTATTATTTTTGACCAAAGAAATGGAAATATATGAAAAAATCACTAAGTAATTTCCAAAAATGCATCAATAATTTGAGATAGTTTCTAACTTCTAAATTTGAGGTGTCTCTTTCACCAAGTAGGCTACATGTTCCTACAGCCCATTGTCTCAGCATTCTGATGCTCTATCCTCTGAATTAGCTTCAAATTAAAAACAACAATGACAGCAACTAGAAGCCTAAAAAAAGATTACAATTTTACGAAGAACTCCTTTGTTTATTAGCAAACCAAATGATCAAGCTCTAACTGCATCTACAAAAGGATTAAATGTAATACAAACTTGCCTACTTTTGAGTTTAGTATCATAATTTCCTGAACCCACAGAACCTGATTTTAAGTATTATATTCTCACTGATGCCATTTGGAACTAAAAAAGGAAGTATAATTGCTCCTGGAAACAGCTTGCCATTAAGGGTACTTCTCTCTACTGCAGTTTTTCAGGAACAATGTGATAGAGATCAGAGGAGATATCCACGTGGGCCTGGAGGTTAAAGGGTCAATGAACATTTATTGCTTGTGGAGAGAGGCCATTCAGATGGTTTGTTCTGGGATGTCACTATAATTTTATCAGTTCAAGAAAATGAAATTGAGTGCTTACTAGGTGTCCAGAAATGTGACATGTAAAAGGGATACAAAAATAAGCAATATGTCAGTCATGCTAAGAACATCTCAGTTTAATAGGTGAAATGAGATTTTAAACACATAGTCCTTATTATGATAGGTGCTAGGATAGAGAGACAGACAAATCAAGGTAAAATGATGGTACAATCTTGGCACAAAGACAAGAAATATAATTAACCTTGGGATATTTTGGGGGTTTGTAACATAAGTAAAATAATATCTTATAGTGAAATTATTTGTTTCATTAGTAATTAAATCTGTTAAGGTTATATTTTTCTGAATATATACTCTGTTACATTGGGACCAAATTTATTTTGAATCAGAGACAATAAAAATGTGATTAAATGAAAATATATAGCACTTGAAATAAGTAGTTCACAAAATTGAGAGTTCAAGAAATGGAAGAGACATCACTGTTTACTTTGCTACTAAACTGAAATAAAATAATGGATTTTAAAATAGGCAAAATGCAGATGATTGTACACAAACCAAATCCAAATTTTACTGACCACATTTGTACTGTTAAACTCTAAAATTGATAAAATTTTAAATATAAGATTTAATTCTGGCAAAGGTGTAGGGCTATGTCATGTTCATTGCAATTTGCTAACATGCTAAAGTTAATGGGCATATTTTAATCCACTCTCCTGACTGTTTAATGAGTTCTTCTCATTATATAATACTAAGTGCCCGGTGCACAAAAATTTGTGCACTCGGGGAGGGGGGGGTCCCTCAGCCCGGCCTGTGCCCTCTCACAGTCTGGGACCCCTTGGGGGATGTCCACCTGCTGGTGTACCTGGCCAGCCTGGGTGAGGGGCTTATGGCTGTTTGCACGCTTTCCAAGCCCCCTAGTGTGGACCCTCACCCCATGGGGGTGTGGCCAGCCTGGGTGAGGGTCTGAAGGTCGTTTTCAGGCTGCCCACAGTCCCCTCAGGATTCGAGTCCCTACTGGGGTGCCTGTCCAGCCTGGGTCAGGGGCTGAGGGCTATTTTCAGGCTGCCCACAGCTCTCATTGACCCAGCATCCCAGCGAGGCTGATTGGAGTCAGGTTTCTGGTCTTTATTTATCTTCTATAATTTAAACTTTTTGCCTTGAGTGGAGGCCTAGTCAAACAATGAAGCCTCCTGTTTGCTTCAGCTCCGTGGCTTCTATAATTGAAACATTGTTGCCTTGAGCTGAGGCCCAGCCAGCCTAATGGAAGCCTAGACAGGCAGTTTCCTCCATTACTGGTGCAACGGAAGCCTCCTGTTTGCTCTAGCTCCGTGGCTACCAGCTGGGATCTTGGCTGGGTTAATTTGCATACAGCCACTCTGATTGGCTGGTGTGTGTGGCTTGGCTATTGGGAATGGCTTAGATATCTCAGAGTGATGGTTAATTTGCATATTACTCTTTTATTAGATTAGATTGAGTTCTGTAGATATATCTTTATTAATTTTACTTGATACTACATTCTCTTTCACCTAAAGCAAAATAATAGTACATTGAAAATGCTTCAGAAGAATGAGATGTAATTTAACATTTCTACTTTTGAGTTTGACAAAGCAATCTCCTAAACCCATAGAACCCAATCTTATTTTTTGGGAGCATTTTTTTGTTTTGTTTTTGTTTTCTAGCTCTTGAATTTTTAATTTCTAGCTCTTATGAAAATATGTCCTAAAACTTCTTATAAAAAACACAAAGTTTCTTGGGAGCCATACACCTGGGATATACAAAATGGTAGGATTGCATTCATTCACAGGATTCTGAGATGCGACCCCAGGCCAACCCCATTTTGGTCAGATGTGTTTTCTCCCAAAACCCCATTGAATATGAACATTTCAAGTTCATCTTTTCTTATCTCTTGCTTGTGACTTGGAGGTAGGGATGTTATCTTCTGGATCTCTTTAAATGCTGAGTGTTAAATGTATCTTTTTAACAAATTACATAAATGTTTCATTATGCTTCATTTTCTGAGCAGCTATTCTAAACTACTCAGTCAGATTTTAAACTCTATATCTCTTTTATTTTTTTAACACAGAAAATTTGTTCCCCTAACACTCTCTTTAAGGGAAATAGCAATGTCAAAAGACAAATGACCACCTGCAGTGAAAGGAAATTAATAAGAAAAAAGATGGCTACATAGGGGTCAGTGGGAAGCAGTTCATACATACATACAAAAATCAATAAACATATACAAAGTTATAGAAGACATACTTTGTCAAGCTTCTGGGAAAACAGGCAATTGTACTATAGATGGAAATAAAATTAGTACATTTTTAAGGAGTAAATTTGCAATAACCATTAAGGTAAAAAAGTACATGCTTCTTTCCCTCCAGTTTTATTAAGATATAACTAATAAATAGCATTTATACACTTAAGATGCGCAGCATAATGATTTGACTCACATATAGTGCTGTGACATGATACCACAATAAGTTTCTTTAATATCTGTTATTTCATGTAGATACAAAAAAGAGAATAAGACAAAAAACATTTTCTTGTGATGAGAACTGTTATGATTTACTCTCTGGATAACTTTTATTTATACCTTATAGCAATGTCAATTATTGTTATTAGATTGTCCATTCCATTTAGCACTTTATCTTGTAATTGAAAGTTTGTATCCTCGAACACCTTCCTCCAGTTCTCTCTTCCCCATATCCTGCTTCTGGTAACCACAAATAATCTGATAGTTTTTTCCCCTATGACCTTGGATTTGTTTTGTTGTTTGTTTGTTTTTTACACATTTTATTATGGAAACTATAAAATATATATAAGAATAGGCCAAATAGTATAACCCACTCCCACATACCCACCATGTAATTACTATAATTGTCAATTTATGGCCAAAACTTGTTCCATTTATATCACTACTCACTACCTGCTCCCAGCATCATATTTTATCTGCAAAAAAATTCAGTATGTATCTTGAAAGATAAGGGGCTTTTAAAAACGTAACTATAATACCATTATGACCCCTAGAATAACTAGTGAACATTTCTTCAGATCTAATATCTAAGTATTCCAATTTCTTATTGTTTCATAAATGTCTTTTTTTAATCTGCTTGTTTGAATCGAGATACAAATGAAGTTAATGCTCTGTGCTTGGTTGCTATCTCCTTTTAGCCTCTTCATCTATGAGTTCCCTTCCATCGCTGCAGCTTTTTATTCCTTTAATTTTTTTCTCAAAGAAGAAAACTTCTGAAAGATTTAAATACTCTACATGTAAGTGAGATCATACAATATCTGTCTTTCTCTTACTTACTTTGTCATAAAGGGGAGGATTGCTTTCTTTATAGCTAATATTCTGGGGTGTGGTGTGTGTGTGTGTGCACGTGCATGTGTGTGTGCACGTGCATGTGTGTGTGTGTCTGACAATTTCTTTATCTATTAACCTGTTGATGAACACTTCGGCTGTTTCCATCTGTTGGCTGTTGTAAACGATGCTGCAATAAACATGGCAGTGCAGATATCTCTTCCTTGAGACTGTGATTTTATTTCCTTTAGATGTACACCCTGAAGTAAGATTACTGAAGGATATGGCAGTTCTATTTTTAATTTTTTGAGGTGCCTCCATAGTGCTTTTCATAGTGGTTGTATCGCTTCCTCTCTCATTGAGCATGAATGTTGGACCATTGACCTCAGATTTAATTTTTGAATTAACAGAAAGGATGCCATTGACCCTCTTAAACCAGTGTGATTTTGTTCTCTTGATTCCTAAATTCATTTTCAATGAACTGGTTCTATTTGGGTACACATAATCAGAATAGAATAAATACATAACCACAATGGAGACAGGAAAATGGGATCACTTATTTTTTTACTTGCTAACCATAATGCTGTGCCTTAAGGCACTGTGCTAGATACGGGTAACAAAATAAGCATTGTTAGTACCATTCAGTGTCCAAAATTCAAACAAAAATATTAGAATTCTAGGATTAGGTGCAAGCAAATTCAGTAAAATTCTACATTTAAATAACCCTAGAAACTATAGCCCAAATATTTCTCAATGGTTGAAGCACTTCACATCTGCTTTAATAAAGAACTTCAGAATTTACATAGTCAGGAAGTTCCATTACAATTTGCTGTATGAATGCAATTAATTCCTTTCTCATTCTATTGAATATGCTTCTGCCCATAATTCAAGTTTGTGGCCAAATATAAAATATCTGTATTTTCTTGGGCTCAATTTAAAACTTGTGAATGCCTAGTGCATCATCAAAACTTTTATTAACTTTTAAAGACATATTTTTTAGGTCTTGATGGAAGTGGAGATAGTTATTTTGGCAAGTATAACAATTATCAATTGCATTTCTTGATTCTTATTTTATATAGTATATACAAAATTTCTCTTTGGCTAAATGTTTCCCTCTGTGGTTATAGTATGTGCTAAAAGCAGTCACTACTCAAATAATATTCTATGTGCTTCCCTCCACTTCCTTGCAGACAGTTGGGGTTATGGGGTTATGTGGCCAATTCTTATCAATGGACTACGAGTTAGTGCGTCCTTATCTCTTGCTTTTCCTGCCCTGCTTCCATTGAAAACAAGTGCTTAGATGAAGTAACTAAAAAATAGAGAACGGTAACTGGATTGTATCAGACATTACATAATGGCAAATAAACCTTTATTGTGTTAAATCACTCAGACTTTCATATTTCACTTCTCTGCAAACTCTTCCCTCAGCTAATACTGTATTTTGTATAATATTTATCTCCTTCCGAGCTGAGCAAGGAATTTGATTCCTATTTCTATATAGATTTTTTTTTTTAAATCTGGGACCAAGTTATATAACATCTTGAGTCTTGATATCTTTGTAAAATAGGAAAAAGCATCTTCCTTCCAAAATTATTATGAAGCTAAAATGTTCTAGTGTAGGTGAAGTATATAGTACCTATCCTGGCACATATTAGATGGTAGATATACAGAGCTTTAGATATTTAATTAATCTTCATTTCATTTTCAATTAGCCATATTCTCAATATTTTCCCAGTTTTCATAGTTTTGTTTGTATTTGCTGTATCCATGTAGACTTTCTATGAATGTTTACAGTATAAGAATAATTATTTGATTGTGGTAGTGAAGAAAAGAAAGACATCAAGGTAAATTTACACAGTATTTTTAGAATAAAATTGTTATTGTTAGATCAAAGAGATAGAAGTGTGAGGCAAAGGATCAGTCTGATGATCATAATTAGACCACATTCAACTGGGTCATTGTATGCTGGAATGTGTGACAAATTTTCATTATTGTTTCCATTTACCTTTGCCTTCCCTCTAAAAGGATTAAACACCCCTACTCCATTGCCACCAGTCATGGGTATGTGAACTGCTCACATACCCTAATGTGAGTAAATATAAAGCACTAAAGGCCCAATGCATGAAATTCTTGCACAGGAGTGGGGGGAATCCCCTCAGCCCAACCTTCAACAAGATCAGCATTGCTTGCCCCAGCCTCCAGCATGAGGTCCCTCCTCTCCCTCCATGTGGCAGGAACCCCTCCCATTCCCTCCCTCCCCACACCCAGGACAGGGACGCTGAGCCCAGTGTCACTCATCTCAGCCTCTGGTCCTAGGCCCGTCCCCTACCCTCCCTCTGCACAGATGGAGTGCAAATGATGGGCTCACATTCCTGCAAGCCCAGCATCCCTCGCCCCGGTCTCCAGCTCAAGGTCCCTCCCCTCCCCTCCCTCTGTGCAGCCAGGGTGGGTATGCTGAGCTCAGCATCCCTCACACCAGCCTCTAGCCCAAGGCCCATCCCCTACTCTCCCTCCACAAAACCGGCTGTGTTGCTGGGGCGCCGCCGCCAGCATCCCTCCCCAGCCACTATGGGTGCTTCCATCTTTGTCACAGAGGGATGGTTAATTTACATATTACTCTTTTATTAGATAGGATGATACTTTGCATAGAAGCTTTAGGAGACTAGTGTTCTTCCAATACTTCCTTCCAATGCTTCTCAAATGAAGAGGAATTTCCCAGTTTGATATATCACTTTGGACTGGAACAGAACCATAAATAATCAGCAATTTACATATGTCATGAGTTAGAAATAAAGCTTTGTTGTGGTAAGACCCTGAAAATTTTGTTGTTTTTTGTTACTATGGCATGGTGTAGTAAAAGCTGAATAAGTCAATACCTAAGTCAAACTTTAAAATATATTCTTTTTGCTATTCCTTGAAGGAGAAATAATAAGCCAAGTATATCATCTAGTTCCTGGTTTCATATGGATTGGATGAATAAGAGTACTCAGAACTGTTCTTAGTACTTTCACCGGTAGCCATAACAATACATTGTTGTTTGTTTATTTCCAAGTATTTAGATAATTAAAAAAATCATTTATATTTATCTGTAGTTACCAATTCATGCTTTGTTTTCTATTTTGTAGATGCAGATTTTTATCCTATTTCATTTTTCTCCACCTAATTGACTTCCTTTAATATTTTTTAGTTTAGGTCTATCAGTAATGAGTTCTTTCAGCTTTGTATATCACAAAGCATCTTTATTTCTTTTATTTTTTAAGAGAAATTTTTCTGGACAAAAAATGTTAGGTTGACATTTGTTTTCCTTTAGTATTTGAAAAATGTTGTTGTATTCTTTTCTACCTTGACATGTGTCCAAACGGAAATCAACTATCCTTCTTATCAGTATTTCTCAGTCTTTAATTTGTACTTTTTTGTCTGCTTTAAAGATTTATGTCTTTGAGACTGAATTATGATACGACATGGTGATTGATTGATTGATTGATTGATTGATTTTTGGAGGAATGTCAATTGGCTTTGTGGGTTTAGAGCTTTCAACAAATAAAATTTTTAATTGACTATTACTTTTAAAAATGTCCTTTGTCTCGCTCATTTTCCATAGAACTTAATTACATATTTACTTTAAGTCTGCTACAACTGTTCTTTGTCTCCTTTAGGTAAAATGCGTTTACTTTTTTTCGGTCATTTTTCTCTGTGTTTTATTTTGGATATTTTCTATCATATGTGTTCAAGTTTACTAAACATATCTTCTTCTTCTTCTGTTAATCCAATTTGTGCACTTTTTTATCAAGCATTATATATTTTTTAATTTTTTTAAAAAAATGCTTTTATTGACTTAAAGAGAGAGAAAGAGAGAGGAAGAGGGGGGAGAAAAATCAATGATGAGAGAGAAGCATAGATTAGCTGCTTCCTACCTACTGGGGATTGAGCTCATAATCCAGATATGTGCCCTGACCTGGAATCAAACCATGACCTCCTGGTTCATGGATCAATGCTCAACCATTAAGTCATACCAGCTAGGCAACCATTATAGTTTTTAATGCAAAATTTTTTATTTGTATCTTTGTATATATTCCATATATCTACTTACCACACTTAATATTTATTTTAAATATTTAAAGACATAGATTATAGTTATAAATACTAATTTATTTCCTTACCTACAAGTTCTATCATCAGAGTCATTATGAGTTTCTTTGGATGGATTTATCTCATATGTGATTTGTATTTTCTTGCTTATTTGCCTCACTAGTAATTTTTAATTGAATTCCAGATATTGTGTTTTACCTTATTGAGTTCTAAATATTTTTGAATCTCTATAAATATTTTTAGCTTTGTTTTATGAAACAATATATTAATCACTGGGAAAATTTTTGATCTTCTTTGTCTTGCTATTAAAACTTTCTAGATAGAACCAGAGCAGCATGTTGGCTAAGGCTAATTTTCTTATCAAATACTGAGTCAAAATCTTTCTGGTTGTCCTACCCAATACCGCATGAATTATGGAATTTTCTAATATGGTTTGTAAAAATAGGAACTATTTACAGTTCTATGTCAGCAAGTGGTAATTATTTTAGGTATCACTTGTCCTCCTTAGTTTAGTTTCTTTATATGTATGACTACTAAATATTTAGCTTAAGACTATATGTATCTCAAGAGGTGTTCAGCCCTTCTTTTAGTTGCTCATCCTGCTTACTCTTTGTCACTTCTGTATCCCGGGGTTCTCAATATCATCTTATCAACTCAAGTCAATGCCAGGCTTCACCTGAGTTCTCCATCACTTCTTATGGTCTAAGAACTTTTTCAAGTAGGTATGTTGGGTAGTTGCAGAACTCACTTCATGTGTGTTTTACTTTGCAGGGATCATTATCATTCATCTCTTGATGTCTGATAGTTTAAACTATTGTATTGGATAGTCAATATAATTTTTAGTTGTTTCATACAAGAGGGTGTATTTCATCTCTGATGGCCTATGGTAGCCTAAAAAAAAAAATTCCTATGACAATGGATTTTATTTTTTACTACTGACCCAGTGCATGGATTCATGCACATTAAAAGGAAATTAATTAGAATTCCTGGGGTGTCATTGCAGCTCAAAAGGTATCTGTGGAGTGAAGGGGGTTGGGAGAGAAACAAAAGAAAACTCACTCTTGGGTCTTCTGGCTTGCAGTGCGGGCTCTAGTGCAGAGAATAATGCAGGTGGGTCCCAGGTGGTGGCTGGCATGGCCGGACTGGGCAAGATGGGCCAGACTCACACTGGAGCCAAGCTCCAGTGGTCCATCCCCAGCCGGCCACACCTAGGGAGGTGCCATGGCTTGAAGGGCATCTGTGGAGTGAGCAGGATCCCTCCAGCAGGTGTGGTCCCTTGGTCTGGCCTGTGTGGATGGGCGGAAACCCACTCTCTGACATTCCCAAGGGCTCCTGGAGTATAAGAGGGCACTCTGCAAAGTTGCTGTCATACAAGGTATAAAACGCAAATGCAAGTGTGCACTAAACTGGATTTGGGGCTGACAGTGCCCCATCAACAACATAACCCATGGCCAAAGGTGGAATCATACAACCAGGCAAAGAATCGGGCTCTCTCCTCTCTGGTTCTGGGGTGCATCCCCTGAGAACTGCCTCTGCCAAGTCACCACAGCTTGGCAGCTCCTGCATTGAGTGTCTGCCTCCTGGTGGTCAGTGCACATCATAGGTACCAGCCGATCAGTCAGTTAGCCATTTATTAGTATACTAGAGACCTCGTGCACAAAAACTTGTGCACTCTGAGGGGAGTAGGGGGAAAGGAAACCTCAGCCGGGCCTGTGCTCTCTCACAGTCTAGGACCCTCTCAGGGGATGTCCACCTGCTGTCTTAGGCCCCCTCCCCAGGGGACCAGGCCTAAGCTGCAGTCAGACGTCCCTCTGGCAGCCCAGAAGCCCTCAGGAGATGTCCACTTGCCAGGGGGAGCAGGCCTAAGCTGCAGTCGGACATCCTTAGCACTGCTGAGGAGGTAGGAGAGGCTTCCACCACCACCGTTGTACTGGAACCCATCAACCTGGCTTGTGGCTGAGCAGAGCTCCCCCTGTGGGAGTGCACTGACCACCAGAGGTCAGCTCCTGCATTGTGTGTCTGCCCCCTGGTGGTCAATGTGTGTCATAGTGACCAGTCATTCCCAGTGGTTCTGCTGTTAGGGTCAATTTGCATATTACCCTTTTATTACCTCTGATGATAGAGGCCTGGTACACAGGTGGGAGCTGGCTGGTTTTCCCTGAAGGGTGTCCCAGATCAGGGTGGGGGCCCTGCTGGGTTACCTGGCCAGCCTGGGTGAGGGGCTGATGGCTGTTTGCAGGCTGGCCAAGGCCTCCAGTGACCCAAGCTCCTAGCAAAGCTGGCTGGAAGCAGGTATCTGGGATTTATTATCTTATATAATTGAAACTTTGTTGCTTTAACTGGAGCCCAGGTCAGGTTGTCCCTGACAACCCAGGCTCCCAGGGCTTCCTTGAGCCCAAAAAGGTATCTGGGGCTTATCTTCTATAATTGAAACTGCGTTGCCTTGAGTGGAGGCCACAGCCAGCCAAGGAAGGGTGGAAGAGTGGCTTCCTCCATGGCCAGGGCAAGCCTCCTGCTTGTTCCAGCTGCATGGCTGCTGGCTGCCATCTTGGCTAGGTTAATTTGCATTTAGTTGCTCTGATTGGATGGTGGGTGTGGCTGGTGGGCATGGTTTGTGTATAGAGGAGAGATGCCTAATTTGCATATTACTCTTTTATTAGATTAGATAAAGAGATGTGTGAAGTATTCTTTACATGTAATACACCTTTTTAACATGTCAGTATAAATTAGCTTTTTTCTTAGGGTTGTGTTTGTTGCTGTTTATTATAATTTTTGAAGACTGACATAATTTCTCCAGCTCCACAGGGTCACTACATATGAAATTTAAATCTAATCTAATCATCCCCTCCCTATGTCTTCCTTACTTGTTTCCTTTTAAAAACCACACAGGGAATGAGAATTTCTTTTATAGACACCAACTATCTATTCATTCATTCTTTGCTATGACACTTTTATTTTCTGTGAAGCAGTCTTTTCTGTATTGGGAAAGATTCACTAAAGAAGATTGTTGCTATTGTAAACTGAAATGTGTTACCCAGTGACACTCAGACACTGGTTTTAGTTTTGCCCTTTAGAACTACAAAAAATAGCTCTCATTTCCTCTTCTAGGGGACAGGCACTCCACCGCACAAGGACAGTTACATGTGTCCTTCACACTCTCTCATTGCTTTAATGGTTCTTCCTGAAAATTTTTCCTAAGACATCATTACCTCATTATTTTTTTATTGTTTTCTAGCTTTTCAGTAGCCCCTTAGAATGTGGTTTCCAGAAGTGAACTAGGTTCAGAAAATTTAATCTGAATGGCACAGAACATAAAAGAAGTCTTATGTTTTGTGGTCCATATTCTAAAAGTCCATTAATTTTATTTATTTGTTTATTTATTTATGTACTTATTGATTTTTGCTTAATCTCTTCACCTTTTTCACACAGCCCCACAAACTATGTTATTAACCAATGTATCAACAATAAAATCAATAAAAAGTAAAAGAAATAAAATAAATAAAAGTCTATTAATTTTATTTATTTGTTTATTTATTTATGTACTTATTGATTTTTGCTTAATCTCTTCACCTTTTTCACCCAGCCCCACAAACTATGTTATTAACCAATGTATCAACAATAAAATCAATAAAAAGTAAAAGAAATAAAAGCCCATTAATTTTATATATTGTGTTAAACTTTGAGACCATTGCCTCACTTTGTATAGAGAAACACATTTGGTCTCTTGCAGTACTCAAAGTATCAGACAATTTCCATGTAATTATTAAAGATACATTTGATACATTTATTTTGATTTACCTTCAACTTTCAACAGCCTTTCAATAACTTTTTGAAATTTTAACTTCTAGAAATTTTAAGATTTCAAACCCTGTCAAATTTCCATAAAGTAATATATACATAAACTCTATGAACTTACTGAACAGAAAATTGACTCCACAAAATTTCCTGAATACATTATCTACAGCAATTGTCATCAAATATATGTTTAGATTTTTATACTTAAATACCTAATAGATGAACATAATGATATTATTTTTAAACATCTGACAAGTTGTCACAAAAAGGTATGGACTCAATCTTATATATTAATTAATTAATTAATTAATTATTTAGTGCCTGAGTTTCTGATCTTATATTTGTAACAAAATAAAGACCTAATTCCTATGTGCTAAGAGAGCAGGTAGGTGTTTGTTTTTCCAGAGAAAATGGGAGCACATTACAGGAAAGCAGGCGTTGGTTTTTGTGTGACAAGATTTTATAAAATTGAAACTACCCCAAAGAGCTCTGATTTGAAAAGTTACTGCTCTTCACCTGAACTACTCAAGCAGATACCTGGTGACAGGCTGTCAGTGTAAGTACTATAGAGTACTGTGCTGCTGTGAATTATCAGGTTCAGCAGAAATTTTATCGAGATAAGCTTTAGAGGTGTTTTTTTTTTTCTTAATGCTAAGATTCTATGGTACTAATTTTCTGAGATGCATATACAGTATAGGGGGCCTCAGTTATATTATACTAGGGACCCAGTGCACAAAATTCGTGCATGGGTAAATTGGGGTGAGGGTGCAGGTGGGGGAGGAGGAGGGCAAGTGGGGAGGTCCCTCAGCCGGACTTGGACTTCATCCAATTCAGGAGCACTCAGGAGAAGTGCTACTGATGGCTGGTTCTCTGCTCTGCACCTGGTTCTCTGCTCTCTGCAGGGCCTGTCTGCTCCACACTACGGAGATGGGCAAGCAAGTGCTGCTGGCGATGCCTGCGGGGTCCTTGATGGCTCCAGCCCCCTCATCCCCTCCTTGGCAGCCATGGCCCCAGCCCAGCATAGGCCAGGGTAGCAGCTGGGGATTCCCGGGTGGGTCTGTCTGGCTATGGTCCCTGATTCCCAGGTCCACAGCCCTGCTGGTCTAGGGCCCGCCAGCCCAGCAACTGGGATTCCCGGGTGGGTCTGGGTGGCCACGCCACCTGGTTCCCAGGTCCGCTGCCCTGCTGGTCCAGGGTCGGCCAGGGCAGCGGCTGGGATTCCCAGGTGGGTCTGGGTGGCCACGCCCCCCCTTCCCAGGTCCGCGGCCCAGCTGCCTGAAATTGATCGCAGCTTGCTCCTCTCGCCCCCCATCTCGCCCCTCCACTGTGGCCTGCAAGAAGGCAACAGATAGCAAAGGCAGCGGATGCAGGGAGGCAACTGTGTCCGCCGCCATCGCTGCCATGGGTGCTTTCCGGTGGAGGTGCGGGGCTGCAGGCGGCTCGCTCCTCCTACCCCCCACCTCACCCCTCCCGTGTGGCCTGCAGGAAGGCAACAGAGGGCAGCGGCGGACACAGGGAGGTGGGCCTCCCAGTGTCCCACGCCGCCATCTTGGCTGGGTTAATTTGCATACCACTGCTCTGATTGGATGGTGGGCGTGGCTTACCCTGTCTCGGAGAAACGGTTAATTTTACTATTTCGCGTTTATTAGTTTAGATACTACCTAGGGGCCCGGTGCACAAAAATTTGTGCACTCCGGAGTCCCTCAGCCCAGCCTGTACCCGCACAACCTGCCACCCGCACATCTCGCCCCACCCACCCCACACACATCACCTGCCACCTGCTGATCTTGCTCCTCACCCTCACACCACCCACCACCACACCACCAGCTGATCCCGCCCGCCCAACCCCACACCATCCACCGCCAACTGATCATGACCCCCACCCCCACACCACCCATCA
>PVJC01015258.1:0-35294 GCA_004026665.1 Murina feae
GATGTCTCTCTCTCTTTTTTTCTCCCTCTCTCCCCCTCCCTCTCCCTCTAAAACCAATAAAAACATATTTTAAACATTGGAAAAATGTAAATTTGTTTCTGCCAAAGTATACTACATCCCAAAGTCAGCTGGGAAATGGATTGAGGGTTTCTGAAGTGACTGTGTAACTGCTCCTCCGGTGACATCTCCGTGGCTACCCAAGACTTGACTAAGGTAAGCCTTTGCAGCTGTCTAGCCCACTGTCAAAGGAACTTGAAGTTTATTGCAGGTTTCATGGAAGGGATATATGGAGTCATGATGACATTTAGACATGAAAATGTCAAAGACCAAATCCTTAGCACAATAACTCGCTTGTGGTCTAAGCACCTTCTCTACCGACATTTCATTTCCCTTGAGAAAAAGAAATATCACAGGAAGCACAAAGCTGTGTGGAGCCGGGGACGCTGCCTTGTGAGTGTTAAAGCGCAGCTCTGCCCGCTGTTTCCCATCCACATGGAATGCCAGGTGCCACACTGCAGAACCCGAGGTTCTCTTCACACGCTTTGCTCTGTAAGCTACTCCTTTCTCTGCAGAGGAACAAAGGTCTGACTTTCGCTGCATCTCAAGGGCAGTCTGTGTGGCATTGCTCTGCGGACCAGTCTCAGTCTGCGTCAGGACTTCTCGGAGAAGGCACGGCCATCCATTCTCACAGGAATGCACCGCAGAGGACCCGCCAATGTTTAGTAGATCCTACACATGTTACACTGCAGCGTCCCTGACCCTGGTCCCTGCTAGCATCCGACATTGGGATGTAATGGAACTTGATTTAAGTTTTGATAATCGATTATAGTACAATCACAGCAATAACTGTAATGTTTTGTAGCTATTACGTGTACGTCCTTTCATTACCTGGTGAATAATTTGATATATGTGATTTAATCATGGGCACTGTTAGATTCCCCTACAGCAAGACCATCAGCTGGCAGGTTCAGGCTCATGATAAATGATGCTGAGATTCAATTTATTACTGGAGAAAAGAAGAGGTGTTATCTAAAAGAGAACACGGGTAATCTGTTGGTGTGACTATATTTGGGATCTTACACTTAAATGCGTTACATGTTTGGGATCAAAGTAAATTCACTTCTAACCTAATGGAACTGTTGAAACTTCAAGGGACTTTGGAGACACCGAGACCTGGGGCTGGCAGACTATGGTCTAGGAGTTGAGTCCAGTCTGCCGCCTGTGCCTGTTAGTCAGGTTTTATCGGAACCCGGCACGTTTTCCTATAGTACTTTCCTGCCACGACTGCAGAGTTAAGTAGTTGTGGCAGAGACCGTATAACCCACAAAACCTCCAATATTTACTGTCTAGGCCTTTACACAAAACGTCTGATGAGCCCGGATCTAGACAGAATACTCCGGTTTTATATATAAGGAGAGTTTATATATATAAGCCAGGGAGAAGTGACTTGCCGAGACTCGTTAACAGCACAGCTGAGATGATCCTGGAGGCCTCCCTGTCCTGCTTCTCTGTTTGAATACCCGCTCTTTCTTCACCAGTCCGAAGACCTGATGCAGAGCAGCCACGAAGCTGCCCCTGCGTCCCTCTGCTTCTCCAAGGCAGTATCTGTGAGCCTCTCAGAGCCGACAGGCAAGGGCCTGCTTTCCCACGCATGTCCATTTGCAGGTGGAGTGACAGGGTCTCGACCTGAACCTAGACTTTGCTTACCTGGGGCCCAGACATCCCCAGGTATGTTTGGAGAATCACGGCCTGGGCCTCCCAGGAAAGAGCTCATCTTAAGGAGCAAAGGGTAGAGTTGCACAAATCTGGGTTCAGGGGAGTGGAGCAGAGAAACTAGATGGTTCTCCCTCTCGGCACAAACGACACCTGCCTGAGCCCTCAGGAGAAAAGGAAAGAATTCAGACTAAGTGAGTTGTTCTACAGAAGCTGGCAGGGGCGTGGAGGGCATTAGATAGTGCAGAGGATTGGTGGCCGTGGTGCCAGTGGCTGTGGCACAGGAGAGGAGGAGAGTGGTTGACTCCAGGTGGCTTCACTGGCATACGTGATCTGTATAACAGAACTCAGCACAGCAAGCCAAGGCACAAGGAAAATGATGGATGCTGGTCATAGCCCAGAGGACTATTTCATGGACACAGTAGAGGTCCAGTGCATGAATTTGTGTGTGGTGGCGGGGGGGGGGGGGGGGGGGGGTACAGTCAGCCTAGCCCCAAAAGTTGGCCAGCCCAGCCCTGATCAGGCCCTGATCAGGGCTGGGCTGGCTGGAGGGAGGAGCCACAGGCTATTGGCCAGCCAGCCCTGGCCTTGATGGGGCAGGGTTCGTTGGCTGCAGTGGGCATCATAGTGACTGGTTGTCCCGGTCATTATGGCATTATGGTCACTGGCTTCTTCTATATATAGATATGACGTGCTCCTTGAGGTCCCCTAGAACCAGCAGGGAGAACTATGAGGAGGCTGGAGGGTTCATAGTAGCAAATGGGACTGAACAAGAGAAATGCTATTTTAAATCTCCAGCTGGTCGAGCGGGTAGCAATAACAGTTAAAGTGCCAATCAATCCTCTCACCTGCCTTTGCCAGTTTTAGAATGCCACAGAGGCAAGTGCAGCTCTTCCCAAGCCATACCCTCGGAGGCGGACAGTTCCGTCTCCAAAGTTCCACTGCTGAGTTCACTAACCCTGCTTCCATAGGTCGGGGCTATCCTCCCAGCCATTGGACTAGCAATTCCCTCACCATCAGACACTGCGTGCCTATAAAGACTGTCATTGTACTTGATGGTATTGGCACAACCAACCTACATTTGAGTGGGATCCAGAGAATGGCTTTCAGTCTATGAGGGGAAAAGCAATTACAATTCCCATTCATAACAGGAAATACTGGCTTATAAACCTAGGACTTAAAATAAGTCAGACAGAGAGAGGTAAGTCTATTCATTCCACATGGGTGATTATTTCCAAGGAACATGGAGGAAGATGGGAAAATGGCAAAAGTGGGAGGGAGGGAAGTCGGCAGGGGCTGCAGTTTGGATCCCATATCTTCTGAACACCATTTTCTGGCCTTATGTGTGGTCATGTATGGTGACTTTATTAATAGACAAATGGCCTGTGATCTTATAAAGAGTGAAGTTGTGTGTTAAGAAAAATTATCCGAAATTTAACATGTACCGTTGTGTCATGCCATTGCATCGTCCAACAAGCCCACCCAAGGATCATGTAATGTCCTAGGGAGGTAACTTAGACTTACTAAGTACTAATGGTTAGGGCCAGACTCTATAAAGTTAGGTGTTAAGAAGATTGCTACGTTGCAAATGACCTTTATTCAGTAGAAATGCAAACTAATTCTATCAAATAGGAAATATAACCCCAAAGTCTGATCTTACTGCCACGTGGGATATTAACAACTTTTATGTAACTCTGCAAACCTACTTCCCACATCTTTTCTTTTAACGGTCAAATAAAAGTCTCTTGTGTTTGCCTTTGATTTGGCTCTGTCGTCCTGCGGTTCCCTCCCTAACGAGGTAAATAAATCTTTGGCTATATGACTATACGAGCATCATGTTTTCACCATTTTATAGAACCCCTCTCCTCCAAAATTCACCATGGGCTTCCCTGTTTATAATGATCCATCGTGTTCCGAGCATCATAACGAGTTGGATTCATCTGGCTTCCATTTCTCAGCTGGCAGATTAGACAAAGTCTCTCTATTTTAAAAATGAAAGGAGAGCCCAGCTGGTGTGGCTCAGGGGTTGAGCATTGCCTTGTGAACCGGAAGGTCACAGTTCAGTTCCCAGTGGTGCGGGCTTGATCCCCAGTGCAGGGCGTGTGGGAGGCAGCCGATCAATGACTTCTCTCTCATCACTGATGTTTCTCTCTCTCTCTCCCTCTCCCTTCCTCTCTAAAAATCAATAAAAAAACATATTCTTTTTAAATGAAAGTTCAAAAAAAATTCAATTAAAATAAGGAAAATATATTTTTTAAAAAAGGAAGTTCATTTCTACTTTGAAGCCAATTCACTTTGGCAAGTTGCTCTGTGACCTTTTGGGCCCAGAGTTACACTGGTTACTCCAAGAATTACAGAAGAAAGGTCATAGTTCTGTCCTTACGTGTCTTACAGACCAAATGGGGAGATGAATCATATGCATTTGTTAGTAACAGTCATCTGCCTTGAGACGCTGCTGTGGTATGCTCAGACCAGTTAGCCACCTTGGGCTCTGGGGCTAATCGCATTTTATCCCAGGATCCAGGGGAAAACGCAGCAAGAAAGATGAATGGAGCTGTAACAAGTTTCTGCCTCTCTTGGCTCCCACCCAAACTAATCGGCCTGGGAGACAGATTTCCCCTCCAGCCAGCATCTTGTTCAGCATTTCTGCTCATTACGCTTCTGGCACTGCTTCCTCAGAGGACCGTCCATCACCCCTAAACCATCGCCCGTCTTCGTGATAAATCAGCAGACAGATGCCGGGGATGCAGGATGGAGATATGGAAAATACACTTGATTCAGACTCATTCCTTCCTCCTTCTTGTTACCTTGCCTTCTCATATCAGAGAGAATCATCGGCAGTCTGGAGGTGAATCAGGAGAGGAGAGAGAGAGAAGGAGAGGGAGGGAAGGAGGAAGGGAGGGAGGGAGGGAGGGCGGGTGAACATGCAGGGCTGGGGTGGGAGCTATTAGAGCAAAAAGATCCTTGGGTCCAGCCAGCGAGGCTCAGAGGTTGAGTGTCGACCTATGAACCGGGAGGTCACAATTCCATTCCTGGTCAGCGTACATGCCCAGGTTGCAGGCTTGATCCCCAGGGCGGGGGGTGTAGGAGGAGAGCCAATCAATGATTCTTTCTCATCACTGATGTTTCTATCTCTCACTTCCTCTTCCTTGCTCTCTGAAATCAATAAAAATATATTTTAAAAAAACCAAAAGATTCCTTGGGTGAGTTTGAGGGAAGAAAGCTTCCATATGGGATGTCCTCTGACCCCTCTGAATTCTTACAGGCCCATCTTTGAGAAAGATTTTGGAGACTGATGCTGACTTTACAGTCTCCTCAAGGTCAGAAACAAAAGGCCTGTGTGTTCAGTGTTAACACAAAGGGAGGGGAGGAAAGAGCAGCTTTGGCACCACATGTTCATTTGGATAAGAGGCCACGAATTGGCTGGCGGTGGAGAGGGGAGAAGGTGGAGACAAATCTGTCCATGCTTCTGTTAAATGATTCTATAAATGAACCCAGCTGGGGTCTCCTGGTCCCTTCAGATTCAGATAAGGTTTGTTTGAAGTGTCTGGATTATTCAAAAGCTAGAGCCCTCTTGCAAATTTCTGTGAATTATTAAGGGAGCCGCGATCTGCTTCAGCGCTGGCTCCAACTTTCTGCCCCTGCTGAGTTCTTGTTCTCTGCCCTACATCTTATGGCTGTTCCTTTATTTTTCACCCTGGTTTTAACTCAAAGATGAAAGAACCGGGCTCCCTTTCCACAAACTAACCATTCACACACGGAGATGAAGGAAATGTATATGCAGCAACATAAACTATTTAAAATCGAGTAGATATTCCTCTCCTTAAAAGTCCTTTGGCCACTCTGTCTGTTGCCCCCAATCCTCTTGCTCTTCATGCAAAAGCAACATGGTGGACTACTTAGGGGCATGAAAGCCGACTGACAGAGTTCATGTCCTAGTCTAACCCTCACCCACTGTGCACCCTAGGTAAGTCACTTCACCTCTCTGTGCCTCATTCTTCTCATCTGTAAAATGGAGGTAATAATCCACCTTCCTCATAAAGTAGTTGTGAGCATAAAACAAGATATATATATACCAATAAAAAACACTGAAATTCAAATCAAAATCACTAATGACATATCACTTCACATCCACTAGGATGGCTAGAATAAACAATTCAGATAACAAGTGTTGGTGAGGATGTAGAGAAATCAGAACCCTCAGGTGATATCAGAAATATGAAAATAAGCATAGAGTTACCACAACTCTGCAATTGCATTCCTAGGTATATGCCTCCGGGAAATAAAAGCATACATATGTTCACACATAAGCTTGTACCTGAATGTTTATAGCAGCACCATCCATAATAGCCAAAAGGCAGAAACAATTCAAATTTCTATCAACTGATGAATAGATATTCGGTCACAAAAGGAAAGAAGTACTGACAAGCTATAACATAGGAGCATTTTTTGAAAACAGTATGCTAAATGTACACAAAACACTGGGGGGTAGGGGAGGCGGGGAAAGGGCAGGGGAAAAAAGAGATATATGTACTAAACTTTGTAAAACTGTATGTAATAAAAAAGAAAACAGTATGCTACATGAAAGAAGCCAGTCAGAAAAGACCACAGACTATATGACTTCTTTTCCCATTTCATATGAAACATCCAGAACAAGAAAATCTACAGAAAGTAGATTAGGGATTGCTTAAAGCTAATGGTTGGGGTGTGGTATTAAAGGCAATAGCTAAAGGAGATGAGGTTTCTTTTTTTTATTTTTTATTTTTTCATTGATTTCAAAGAGGAAGGGACAGGGAGAGAGACACAGAAACATCAATGATGAGAAAGAATCATTGATTGGCTGCCTCTTGCACGCCCCTCATTGGGGATGTAACCCACAATCTGAGCACGTACCCATTCGGGAATTGAACCATGACCTCATGGTTTATAGGTCAACGCTTACCTGCTGAGCCAAGCTGGCTGGGCTGGGGGTGCTTTTTGAAATGATAAAAATGTTCTAGAATTGGCATGGCTCAGGAGGCCTTGGGCTTTTAGAAAAAAGAACCACTATTCCGCCTGCTAGAAGACAGGTTTTTCCCTTCTATCAGCCCAATGCACACACCCACACAGTGTGATGTTTCATTTTGTCATTTGTTTGAAAGTTTGTTCCTTTGGCTCCTGCAGAGGTTTCAGGATACCTTTCCCTTTCTCTCCCCACCCTCAAGCCCACCCTGAGGATTTGCCTCTTGAGAACCAGTACCCCGGGTCGTTGCTCGGGTGATAGGATCAGCTTTTCTCTTTGGCCCATCCAAGGAGCATTTCTTGAGTGTGGACAGTGGTCTGGAGAACGTACCAATGACTAAGATAGAGCGGGGGTCCTCAGCCTCACAGACAGGTCTAGACAACCAATGGGAAAGTCTGGAGGCGGGCATGATTACATTTGATAATAAACTGATGATTCCACAGAGACGACCATTGGAAGGGGGCTTTGAACGATGAGTGAGGGCTAACAGCGTGGACATGGTGATGGGGCATTCCAGGCAAAGGAAGCAGGATGGCCAAAGACCTCCATCCTCTGACCCTGCTTCACTTTCTTCCAGTATTTAGCTCCACCTGAAATTCATTTTGTCTAGCTTCTGTTTCTTTTCTGTCTCCCCGTTTCAGCTACACCATCCTCTCTGAGTGCAGAAGCATGTCTGCCTCACGCACTGCTGGGTCCTGAGTGCTCAGCACGTATTTGTAGAATGAACAAATGGGTGTGCGTGGGAAAGGGAGAGAATTCCCGTGGCTTCTATCAGAATGCTTGTGGTTTCATTCCATGCTTAGCAATGCCACTCCCCAAGAAAGGCATTATTATCTCTACCATGGAACTAAGTAAACTGAGGTAAGACAAAGGTCAGTAACTTGTCCACAGTCACACGCTCAGTAAAAGGTAAAGCTGGGATCAAAGCCTAGGCCATCAGATTCCAAAGCAAGGACTATACCAAGAAGAGCCTCATCAAGGCCTGAGCGCTGACCCAACTGACAAGAAAGGGAGAAACCCCCTCAAAGATTCATCTCCATCCAAGCCCCAGGTCCTGACACGTGGCCTTGGCCAATAGCTGTTTAACTTTGGGAGAATTTCCTAATTTCTCTGAGCATCTGTTTCTCCTGCAAGATAATGATGGATGCTACATTTAAGGCTGTTGTGAGATGATGTAGGTAAAGCACCCAGCATGGTTCAGGTCCGTAGTAGGTGTTCAATAAATCTTTCCCCGTGACCCCTTGCTGTCTCTTGGCCAGGCAAATGCTAATTCTCCAGAGGACCGAAGAGGCAGGAGGTGTTAGGACATTCTGGCCCCAACATAGGTGAAGGAGAGGACAGTCTCACAAAGGAAATGAGCAACAAGCTAGGCCTGGGAGAGGTGGATGGATAGGAAGCTAGGAAAGTAGCCAGAAAACTTCCGTCTCTGCAAGATAATCTCCGACTCCTCCAGAAGGAAAGTTCAAGTGGGCAACCAGAATCCTAAGTCATTGTGTCCAATCTCTTCTCTGCAGAAAAGGTGTCACCACAGCACGGTGACAGGGAGCCACGGGGACCGTGTGGCTTGGGCCTCATCTATGCAAATTTGGTGGTATCGCCAAAGGAAGTTATTCAAAGTTATAATTTTGGGTTTGCATTAGAAATGTCTATTTGAGAAGGGATTTGTGAGTTTAATTATACACTGCACCTGCTTGAGACTTTCTATTTCTTCAAATGTAGCGTTCACTGCTCTACAAAAATTGTTTCCTAAAATAAACACACCATCTGCGGAGTCATTTCTATAAGGTATTAACTTATAAGTGTAAACCATGAATTATACCACAAGTTCTTGTGCCTGTTTTTGAATTTCTTCATGTGCTGTGTGTTGGCTGTGGGTCTCTGCAGCTCGGAGCCCAGGATAGCAGCAGCAGCCCAGCACAACCAGAGGGGAGGGCAAGTGCAGGCTACTGTTCTACCTTGCTCACAGCGCCACCTGGTGTTTGCAACTCATAAAATATCAAACTTCCTCATCCTTAACTGGAATTTGCTGAAAAAAATCCCTGGAGCGACTTTCTGAAACTTTCTCTCCAAATCTCATTTCTATTCACTTGAAAAGAATGTGGCTTATAAGCAAGAATAATCCAAAATAACAGTTGACGTGCCAGGACTTTCTGATGGGTGGAAGTTTCACAAAGTCTCTAACCATCAGAGCTGATTAAAAGAGCCCCATTGAGTACCTCATCCGTGAAAGCTGGAGACTGCCTGGACGGGCAGCACACGGGTCACGTGGCAGATTGGATCCCAAGACCATTTCCTAATTTTGCTTTGAAATACACCTGGAGGATGGAAAAACAGGCGGCCACTGGCCTTCAGGGATAAAGTCTGTTTTCTTGCCACTTCTTTTTCTGCTCCTATCAGTTTCCATAAATCCTAGGAGAGGACACTTGTCCTCCCCAATTTTCATGCCTCCAGTATGGACTGGAGATGACAGAGGTGATAGTGCAAAGTCACAGAGGCCTCAGCACTCCCTCCCCACCGTCCCCAAGTGGCCCAGGTATTTACCCTCAAGTCCAGTCCTCCTGTTAGTTTCTGCAGAGAACGGAAGAAAGAACAGGCAGTCGTTGGACTTCAGGACCGTGATTCCATGTCTGTTGTCTGTATTGGTGATGGACTGCTTACAGTAGAGGCCTGACCCCCATGGCTTCAACAGATTTCAAATAAGAAGGCAAAGGGAGGCCGGTAGGACCGGCGTGGCCGCTCCAGAACATGATCAGAGAGCAGGCTCCTGACTTTCTGCTCCACATCTATGCACAGAGCTTACGTCCTCAGGAGCCTTGGCAGCAAAAGAGAAGAAGAGGGAAGTGGGTGCTCCTCCGAGCTGGAGAGTTCCCCTGAAGGTCTGCCCAGTGGTTAGTGCGCACTCCCCTGGCCACACCTAATTGCAAGGGGGACTGGGAAATGTGTTGGCCTCATATTGTGCCACCCCAATAAAATCCTGTGAGAGAGAAGGAGATGAACACAGGCAAATTACAGCTCTCTCTCTGTTTCTCTCGTCCCTGTCAGCAGAGTGGGCATCACACCCTACTTGATAGCTGAGGAAGCTGAGAAGTGGCCAGGAGCACCTGCGGTAGGTCGGTGGTGAGGTGGGTCTATGCATTTCCACTACATTCCTCTTCCTGAAGCTCAGTGCCAGCTTTGAAAGATAATGAGCACAAAGCAGAAACCAATGACCATCTGGACAAACACCAGCTGTGAGCCCAGGCCATCCCTCCGGCAGGGAGTCAAACTGACAGATGAAGGGGCTGCAGAGGCAGGGAGGACAAGGGCTGCAGGACGCTGGGCTCCGTGTCACTCCCTGGGTTGGCAAGAGGTAGCCAGCTGTGGCCATGGCTCAGCTGCGGGGAGAACAGATTGGCAGGAAATCAGTGTAGCTTCTAAGTCAGCCAAGCGGCGGGCAAGCGAGGCTCCAGTTCTCACCGGTCCCAGCCAGCTGCAGAGGCCTAAGACTGAAGAACGCGACAGCTGGGCCAGGCGCAGCCCAGGAATGTGTCATCCCTCCCGTTGAGGGGGGTCATCAGGAATATGAGCAAGCACAGATGTTTCTCCAGCAGAGGGTGACACCCGGGTGAAGCTGCTCACCTGGGGGGGGAGGGGGCAGGCTCGGATGTCCCTATGCAAAGGAACAAGCCCTGTGGCTAGCAGATCAGTCCCCACCGCCCTGGAGGCAGAGGAGCTGTGGCGACAGCCAGCCCATTGTTATGAGCACAGCCTAGAGCTGTTCTTTCTCATGCCCTCAGCTCCCACAGGAGGAAGGACACTGTGGCCAGCGATGTAAGGGGAGCCCTGGAATTACATGGGAACTCACACAATGCAAATAGCGGCCACTGCTTCCCACGGTGAAGAAAGGAAAAGTCCTCATAGACGGAAACACACACAACGCAAACTCGGGAGCGGGAATAGGACCGTGTTCAGCTCCAGGATGGGACAACTCTCGTTAGAGCAAATGGTGTAGGAAGAAGAAATAGTGCTTAGAAAGAAACACACTTTCTCTTGTCAGCTGAACGTAGGGAGAGGAGTTCCCTGGGGAGGGAATGTCTAGGCCCAGAGGAAAGGGCTCCCCTCTCTTTCACCTTCCAAAATCGACACCCATTATGGTTATCTGTGTAGCCACTCCCCACTGCCTGGCTCTGTAATTAACATCTGACTGAAGTGCGCTTAGATCTCTCTGTAGCTAGGCTTCCAAAAAAGCTTAGGTAGAAGTGGTGATAAGGATCACTCCTCCAACTAGAGAGAAACTGGGAAGAGACAGGTGGAGGGAGGGGAGGGTGGGCTGGCTGTGAAGGCCCGTCCTCCTTGGAGGATGCTCCGACAGGCAAGGTCGATGCATTTCTACTACATCCCTCTTCCCAAAGCTCCTGGCGCCTCGCAGCCACCTGCAGGCTGCCCAGCGAGGCTCTGCAGAAGGTTATAAACAACTTGCAACTCGCTCCCTCACCCCAGGCCCACAGCAATCGCGAGACTCTAGGCTCATCCCATCTAAACTCTGCTGCCCGAAAACCTGCTCCTGCGGCCTTGGAGAGGCTGGGCAGAAGGTGGCCAGCAGGGTCTCACACCTCCTGCCTCCCCAGACCGACCCCATAACAGCCTGGCTCCTTGCCCCCAAGAGGACACAATCGGCACTGAGCCTCCCAGAGTCCGCTTTGGCTCTCTGGGGTGCGAGAAGTCAGCAGGGACACACTCCCCACCCTACCAGGGCCATCTGCACTCAATTACAAGCCTTTGGAAGCAGCAGAGGGCTGTTTAGCTGCTGCTGGTTCTCTGTGATTAGCTAGCTCTTGCTTTTTGAATAGTGCGCGTGGTGCAGCCAGCTGTAGGAAGCATTCATGATTCAAAGCTTTTTCTCCGCAAAAAGTGCCAAGCTAGTTATTACCATGGGGAAGAAAAAAGTTCAAGAGTCTTACTTTCTGGCCAAGTTCCTCTTTCTGTCTTATAATTCCTCATCCTCCCAGGATTGGGACTGTTCCTTTGCTATTTTCTATAGGCACCATCTAGCCACTTGCTGCAAAGAAGCTTGCTAAGAAATATCAAGACAGCGTGTACCCTAGCCGGTTTGGCTCAGTGGATAGAACACTGGTCTGCGGACTGAAGGGTCCCGGGTTTGATTCCTAGTCAAGGGCATATGCCTTGGTTGTGGGCTCGATCTCCAGTAGGGGGTGTGCAGGAGGCAGCCAATCAATGAGTCTCATCATTGATGTTTCTATCTCTCTCCCTGTCCCCTTCCTCTCTGAAATCAATTTTAAAAAAATATATTTTTAAAAGAAACATAAAATGAGACATGTAATTCCAGCTCAGGCATTATTACCCATGGTCCAGGAGACTCTTCCTTACTCTGCGTGTGCAAGAGACCTGCGGCTAAGGCATCCTTTTAATGAAACCACTCCCGAGACTCAGCTGGAATGGTGTGGAGCCACGACCGACTGCTGAGCTTACCTTCTTTCCCAGGTGCTGAACCAGAACACAACCCAATGCTTTCTTCACACTTGAAATCCTGTTTTCTGTGCAGACAAGAAGCAGTTGCCTGGCTACAAGCTGGCACCAAAATCACCATGGATGCTTACTAAAACACGTATTTCCCCAGGCTGCACCGTGGACCTGAAATCGGGGCTCACAGATGAGTGGAGGAGCAGAGGAGCTGGAGACTTGGGGAGTCTTGTGAATGCTGATGATGAAAGCCAGATTAGCTACAATCCACAGGGAAAAGAAAACGGAATAGAAGATCCAGGTGGTCAGCATTCCTTCTTCCTCTTATCTCTGAACTAGACAAATAAACTCATTTCTTTTCTCTCAATATACAAGCTTGATGGTAAACAACAGCACCGATACGCCCATAAGCACAGGGACTCCATGGATACAAGAAGTTCTTTGTAGCATAGGCTCGGTAAGCTTAAGACTGTCACCTAAATTTTTATAGCTTTGGGAACCCACCTACGTATGGAACAAACAGTTCTATTTTCCATGTTAGGAAGAGAGAAAAAGCCCGGCTGGCACGACTCAGTGGCTGAGTGTCGACCTATGAACCAAGAAGTCACGGTTCGATTCCTGGTCAGGGAACATGCTCCGATTACAGGCTCAATCCTCAGCCGGCTGTGTGTAGGAGGCAGCCGGTCAATGATTCTCTCATCATAGATGTTTCTATCTTTCTCTCCGTCTCCTTTCCTCTCTGAAATCAATAGAAATATTTTTTTTTAAAAAAAGAGAGAAATAAAAATGCCTATTGAAAGAGCAGGGAGACCCTAAAGTGATTTCACTTTTTTTTAAATAAGCAATTTTAAGTGCATCCAAGTAGAAGAAAATCTGTACCAATTAAGGGTTGTTCCACGGAGAAAAATGGGAGCCACATATGTCACTCTCTGCGGAGGAAGTTACAGGGAGAAAAAAGGAGAAAAAAAACTAATAGGAACGCTGTGGTGTCATCGGAAGTTGACATGAATTCGTGATTTTCAACATACAGAAAGATAAATAAATGATGCCATATGCATGTGTGTACACATGTAAATATTCCCAAGCTCTGAGATGGCCTGGGGCCAAGGGCTCCACAATAGTGTTGAGCACAGGTAGCACTCAAACCCTAGCTTGAAAATAATTTTCTACTGTAGGAAAAACACAAGACGAGCGTGGAAAGTCTTACTGTTCGAGAAAGTAAAGAAATGTCCAAGTATACAAGGGGCAAGTCAAAAAGACACAGGAGTTGGCTTGACAAGACACTGAAACATCTAAAGAAATAAGAATAGTGACGATCACAGCCCAGTGAATGACAGATGAAACTACAAGTCTGTACGCAGACAGGTTAATAAGTAAAGAGGAAAGTGATTCTACAGTGGAAAACCTGCCAACACCACCGGAAACAGGCGGTCAGGCAGCATCCCCAGGGACGGGACTCCCGAGTTCGTGCTCCACCCTCTGAGGGCAGTGGGACACAGCACTGCTCCTGAGCTGTTCCTGCCAAAGACGCGTAAGTTAAACCCACTCACAAGGAAACACTGCACGTAATGGCCTGTAATCTTCACAAGGTCCAAGTCATGAAAGCCAGTGAAGAGCTGAGGTACTATTCCAGAGTGAAGGACACTAGAGACAGGATAAGCAGAAGCAGCATGGAACTCTGACCACACCCTTTCCCTACGAGGGTCGTCATTGGGACATTTGGTAAAACCTGAATGGGTCCAAGGATTAGATGGCAAGGAATTAACTGCAATTTCCTGATTTGATGGTTGTTTTGTGCTTCCACAGAAAAATGTCCTTCGGTGGTTTTTAAAGAGTGAGAGGCCATCAAGTCAGCAACTTACTTTCAAATGGTTCTGGTTCTGTACTTTTAGTTTTTGTTTAAAAATATTTCAAAAAGTACCACTTCCTTTTTATCTGTTATATGACTTAAAAGAATGACTACAATAACGATAAAGATGATGAGGTTGAAGATAGATACATCAAGAATTTCATAAAATTATTTCTTGAAACAGAAGTGATTTTATATAACATTTTAAGTGTATATTTTAACTAAAATATTTACTATTGTGAACTTTAAAAAAATCAGTGAATAAATGCACTCTTCTTGGTTGAGTTAAAATCAAGTATGTATAGTTTTTAAAGTTTGGTTGGGGAAAAATAACAGTTCTACAAAACCTGTGCAATCCAAAATTAACATGATATTCAGCAGCGAAAAGTCTTCCAATTTCTCATCACCAGTTCTCACAAGCAATGACACGTATGCCTTACTTTAAGAAAATTATCAAAGAGAAACAGGCAAATCTGAACAAATTTACCAAGTGTAATAAATTAGAGGTAAAAACCACAATAAAAGAATTTATGGCTTAAAAAAAATATTCACAAGTAGAAGTTTGCTTTATCAACTTCTAAGAGTCCCTCCCATTAGTTTCCTCCTTGAAGATGCGAGTTACCGGCATTTGGTTTACGCTGAACTTTACAGGGACACGTGACCTGAGAAGAAGTGTCAGACATGATGCTGCTGGTGCTTCTTCCTTATGGCAGTCCTTGTCCCATAGAAGTGATCCGGTCCCGTGGCACAGAACCAAGCCCAGGTGCCATGCCGAATACCATTTCCTGCCCAACAAATTCTCATCTCTCTCCAGTAATGAAGAGGTGGACGTTCTTCTTGGACTGCAGCATGTGCGCGGCCCGCTCCACGCCGACCACCGCCGCCAGCCTCTGGGCATCATACTTGGAGTAGAGGACAGTGCAGGTCCAGGCGGCTTCCTCTCCTCTGGTGGCGGCTCTCAGCATGTTGCAGACTTCGCTATAGAAGTGGGGATATGTTGGCAGCTCATAGAAAATCAGGTTCCTGATGCCTTTGATAGTGTACCTGTCAGGAGGGGAAAGAGAGGCCGAGTCTACTTGAGAAACGTATGGGAAAGCTATACATAAGAGACCTGCAGGGGCGCAGTTCACTCCTGCAGCTGCACGTTCGAGCAGGAAGACAAGGGCACATCAGTAACAGACCAAAGGTTATGCCTACTAGAGCTTGAAGGGCTTATTTCTGTGACAACATATTTGAATTCCTAAAATTTGGCTTCAGAGAATGAGAAAATAAATCACATTTGTTGAGTCTGCTCTGGGTAGATTTGAGCCTGCTCTGGGTCTACTCTGAGGTAGGGTAGAGAAGACAGTAGAGTTGGCATTAGCAATCTGTCAGAGAAAGCTTAAAAGGCAGGCACTTAAAATTTAACAGTATCCTCATTATAACCAGGCAACACAGACTGTTCTATAATGAAGATGAGGTCAGAGCCAGCACGTAAGATAAACTGCATAAACTGTAAATGCTTTCCCATTAGTCTTTTCTTGTCACTCTACAGACATGTTAGCACCACGGCAGATGTCCCAAGTTCATCCATTTACAAAATCCTGCCTGAGGACCCATTAGGCATTATGGGAAAGCAATTAGTTTAACAGCTCATGCAATGCTTCCCCTGCTGCACTGTGCTGCACAGTGATGGTGGGAGGGAAGAGGGAGTGGTGGACCCTAGGGACTCACCATATGGTTAGGGTGGAGGTCAATCATTCCCGCTGGGGCACCATAACAAAGATTTTGTATGTTGACAAGCTTCTGATTTTTCCTGTTCGTCTCACTCATACATTGCTGACGTTATAGACTCCCCTGGGAATTTTATTTTATTCACAGAGAACAAGCTTTCATTGCCTTTTTATCCCAGGGCTCTTCCTGATCTCTCTGGAGACCTTCCTCTTTCAAACTGTAACTGCAACCCATTCCTTGGTTCACGTTGCAACATCACCTTCCATAAAGGAATTCTAATGTCTAATGAACTTGAGTAAACTGTTCTACCTCGCTAGTTATTAAAACAAAAACAAACACTGAGCTCCACATCAGCTAGTATGTAGAAAATTCAAAAGAACATTGCTCCTATACTAACAAGAAAACTCTAGATCATATATGAAAGAAAGCGTTTCTTTCCTTGAGCCCTGACAGCTGATGTTATGAGGCAACCAGATGAACTGATTGGATGGGGTGCTGGGAAGGGAGGGTACTGATTTGAAGCATTTGCCAATTTCTGTGGTGTAAATACTCCCACATGGCCTATTTCAAACTACCAATGTCATGTTGCTGAACTTGGGAGTTGGGAAGAGACATGTAATGAGATCTCAAGAGCCAGCATAGGCCAGCTTCAGGCCACTAATGATATTCCAGAGTGACAAGCCCCTCCGAAAAGAGGACATGAGAACTATTTCCCCTTTGGCAGAGAACAAGAAGAAGAAGAAGCTGCCAAGGAAGTGGGTAGGAAGAAAACAGCTACACTTTCCACAAATTCTTAAAGGACAAGTGTGGGCATGGATGATAAACTTAGTTTCCCTGGGATTCCTAGACACTCCCTTAGTTCACATTCACTCATGAGCTCTATATATATACATATTGATTTCAGAAAAGAAGGGAAAGGTAGAGAGATAGAAACACCAATGATGAGAGAGAATCATTGATTGGCTGTCTCCTGCATGCCCTACTAGGGGATTGAGCCCACGACCCGGGCATGTGCCCTGACCGGGAACCGAACCGTGACTTCCTGGTTCATTGGTCAATACCAACCCTGAGCCATACCGGTTGGGCACTCCTGAGCTCTTTTCCACAGGCCTTCACTGGTGGTTCAGACATGAACCCTTATACAAACTTTCCCAGACCCATACCTTTCATGAAGCAAAAACCTAGAGCCAATGGGAGAGGGCAAAGGTCAACTGCTGGTGGGAGCGGGTGGGTGAAACAAAAGTCATCTGCCCTAAGAGAGGGGCAGTAACCACCTCCCAACTCCGTCCATCCCCACGACCTACACCAAGTAAAGCAACAGTAGTCTGTTCCTGGGGAAACAACATGAACCCATTGGGCCCGACATCCCACTGATGTGAACAAAGGTCTGCCACCGCAGGGGAGAAGCAGGAACTCCTTCCCACCAAGACCCCTCTACAGACACAATTTGGCTGCCATGAGGATGTGCAAGAGCCCAGAGAAAGTCCCACCTCTAAAACCCAGAATGAGCAAGGCCTGAGCTGGACAGAGAGCCCTCTCCTGCCTTAAGCCTTGCAGTGGGTAAGCAGGGGCAGCCTACTGCTGGGAGAGGGGCAGGAGTGTGGAGACAGACACTCCTCT
The DNA here is from genome assembly GCA_004026665.1 of Murina feae. Classification (NCBI taxonomy): domain Eukaryota; kingdom Metazoa; phylum Chordata; class Mammalia; order Chiroptera; family Vespertilionidae; genus Murina; species Murina feae. The sequence goes on from PVJC01015258.1 coordinate 17,358, forward strand.
GGCACTGGGTACCACCCTTGGTGAAAGCTGAGCAAGCTGAGGAAAGGCCCTGCATCACCCAGGCTCCACAGGAAGCCGTCAACCGCTGGAGGAATAAATGTAAAGTCTGGGCTGGATCTACGTTACTATAGTAACAACCAAAGCCTGACTAGATTCCCAACTCCCACACTAGTGCCCTCACACATAAGTACTACTGGTCTCTGCCTCTACATTCAACTGACAGTTACAAAAAAATAACACAAAAAAAGCAAGAAAAATACTTTAAAACAATGAGGCTATCATTTTGACTACCAAGTCACTGGTAACAAGCGGGGTTTTGCAGAAATGGACCAGTGAAGTATAAATTATTGTGTATTTTGGATGGCAGGGGTGAGGGGGTAGGAGGGAAGAGAAGGGGAACATGGGAGTGAGCCAATAAGTGGCAATGCAGAGCAGATTTTTAATTTTTAACAGCCTTTGAGGTACCAAGTTTTTCTTTTCAAATTTATCCTAAGGAAATAACTAGGCAATTATGTCATCAACTATGCATATGAAAATACCAACAGCATATTTCAAGGATCTAGAACAAATTCGCCAAAAATTCATCTGGAATAAAAAACAGACCACAAATAGCCACAACAATCCTGAGAAAGAAGAACAACGTTGGAGAGGTCACAATACCAGGTATCAAGCTGTATTACCAAGCCACGGTTCTCAAAGCTGCCTGGTACTGGCACAAGAACAGACATATAGATCAATGGAACAGTACAGAGAACTCAGAAATCGACCCAAGCCATTATCCTCAATTAATATTTGACAAAGGAGGCAAGAGGATACAATGGAGTCAAGACAATTCAATAAATGGTGCTGGGAAATTTGGTCAGACACGTGCAAAAAAAAAAAAAAAAGAAACTAGAACACCAACTTACACCATACATAAAAACAAACTCAAAATGGCTAAAGGACTTAAATGTAAGACGGGAAACCATAAAAATCCTACAAGACTCCATAGGAAGCAAAATAGCAGACATATGTCATAGAAATATCCTTATCGACAAAGCCCCTAGGGCAATGAAGACTAAGGAGAATATAAACAAATGGGACTACATCAAAATAAAAGGCTTCTGCACAGCAAAAGACACCGTCAACAAAACAACAAGAAAGCCCACTGCGTGGGAGAACATATTTGCCCATGATATTTCAGATAAGGCTTTAACCTCCAAAATTTACTGAGAACTCATACAGCTTAACAAAAGATAAATGATCCAATCAAAAAATGGGCAAAGGACCTAAACAGACACATGAAAAAATGCTCAAAGTCACTAATCATCTGAGAGATATAAATCAAAACAACAATGAGATACCATCTCACACTTGTCAGAATGGCTATCAACAACAAATCAATAAATGACAAGTGCTGGTGAGGATGCGGAGAAAAAAGGACCCTCCTGCATTTCTGGTGGGAATGCAGACTGGTGCAGCCACTGTGTAAGACAGTATGGAGTTTCCTCAAAAAATTAAAAATGGAACTCCCCTTTGATCCAATAATCTCATTTCTAGGACTATATCCCAAGAAGCCAGAAACACCAATCAGAAAGGATGTATGCACCCCTATGTTCATAGCAGTACAATTTACAATAGCTAAGATTTGGAAACAGCCTAAGTGCCCATCAAGAGATGAGTGGATTAAAAACCTGTGGTACATCTACACAATGGAATACTATGCTGCTGTAAATAAGAAGGAACTTTTACCATTTGCAACAGCATGGATGGAACTGGAGAGCATTATGCTAAGCAAAATAAGCCAGTCAGAGAAAGATAAATATCACATGACCTCACTTATATGTGGGATATAATGATCAACATAATCTGATGAACAAGAAGAGATCCAGAGACAAATGGCAGGGGAAGGAGGGTTAGAGAGCAACTAAAGGACTTGTATGCATGCATATTAGCATAACCAATGGACACAGACACTGGGGTGGTGGGGCTTGCCCAGGGTGGGAATAGCTGGGGTGAGGGGGTTTAATTGGGGGAAAAGGAGACATATGTAAAACTTCAGACAATAATAAAAAAACCCAAAGTACGCATATGGATGTTTGTGGCATTATAATAAAAGGCTAATATACAAACCAACCAAATGGCAGAATAACCAGTCACTATGAAGTGCATTGACCACCAGGGGGCAGATACTCGATAAAGGAGTTGCCCCCTGGTGGTCAGTGTGCTCCCACAGGGGGAGCACCACTCAGCCAGAAGCCGGGCTTATGGCTGGCTTGCGCAGCGTTGGTAACAGGAGCCTCTCCCTCCTCCGAGACAGCTCTAAGGATGTCTCCACAAGGCTCCTGGACTGCGAGAGGGTGCAGGCTGGGCTGAGGGACACCCCCCACACACACATATACACCCAGTGCACGAATTTCATGCACCAGATCTCTAGTTGTATTTAATAGCATAAAATAGAGGGGGAAACCTATAATCCTATTAAAGAAAACTGGATTAATTACATATCCATGCAATATAATACTATGCAGTCATTAAAAGAAGCAACACACACCCCATAGATAACATTAATTACACAGGAAAGGATAGAGAACAGATCTACTTGGACGAAGTGATTATACTTAGCATCACAAAGAACGGGGTAAATAAGATGCAATGGGAAGCGGACAACATCCTCTAGATAGAATCCTTACCAAAAAATGTCCCACCTAAATCAGTAGTCCCCCCCACACTTTGCTGGATGCTGAATCACCTGTTTGATTTTTAAAGTATCTATGCTTGGTCCCAGTCCCAGGCACTCGATTTAACTGGCACTGAGGTACGACCTGGCAAGGGAATTCTAATGTACATCAACGTTTGGGAAGCACTGGTTTAAACAAGAAAACAACTAAACAAATGGAGACTGGGATTTTCTACAGGAAACTGGATTGGACTCTTCAAAAACTGTCAATGCCATAAAAAATAATAATTATTATTATTTTAGGTCATGGTTTCTTCATGTCAGGGCTACTGACATTCTGAGGCAGACAATTCACTGTCCTGTGCCCTATATAACATTTAGCAGCATGCAGGCCTCCACCCACCAGAACCCTGAGGCCATGAGAATAACCCTCCAGTTGGGACAACCAAAAATGCCTGCAGATATTGCCAAATGTCTTCTGGGAAGCAAAACTGTCCCTGCTGGTTAACTAAGACACATAAAAGAAACATCTTAACCAAATGCAATGTCTGAGCCTTAACTGAATCCGGGCTAAGGGGGAAACAGGCTAATGGTGATTTTGGGGACGACAGCAACATTTGAATAGACACTACATATTAGACGATATTACTATAGTGATGCCAACTGGTATGAAAATGGTGTTGTGGTTAGATGAAAGAATGTTCTTTTACAAGCTGCATGCTTGCTGAGGGAGATCATCAAAAAGACTTGACCAGTCAGGCCATCGGCTCGCTCCTCCGTATGGTCTCTAGAGAACAGACCTACCCCTTCTAGAACTGGGATTCTCACAGGAGCAGGGCTACTCAGAAATATCCCAGAAGCCCTTCCCAAATCCAGAAATCCCACCTCCAGAGTTTCTGACTCCCCCCCCGGTTGGCAACCCCCCCCTGCTGTGGAACCCACAGATACAGTATGTTCAGGAAAGTGCTTGGAACATCCCTCTCCTTGGAGGGCCATCCTGACCGAGTGCCCATCCAATTCTAAGATTCTACTGGTTTCATCTGCCCCAAAGAAAATAAATCTTTAGACTGAATTTTTTTTTTACTGACTTACAAATAAACTGTAATATTTCTAACTTCCATAGAGAACATAAATACAGAATTCCAGAGTTGGATAGTACAGTTCAAAACACATGTACTTTTCCCAAGGTCAAATAAAAAATCAATCCCAAAAACATTGTTGATCGAAACACCCATCATCACCTTGGTGATCTCTCAAGCAAAAAACTCTGTAGTTGGGAACCCAGAGATAATTAGCAGCTACAGAACTCTGAAACACATTTTTTCCATTCACCTTCAACACAGGTACACATATTAACCTTCCCAGGATATAAAGCAAATGACACATGCTAGGTCACACTAGGTTTGTCTTCATAATGAGTTTGTAGGCAAACACGGTTTGGTAAATAAATGAACAGGGGGCTGTCCTGTCTGCTTAGGAGGAAGGGCCCTTCCTCTTAAGTAGGACACCATGCCCTCTCCTTGAATAGCTGCTTTATGAGGGCAGTCTTCATCCAGCTTAATTCACACTTGCTAAGACACTCACACTGGGAAGTTTTCCAGCCTATCCACTTCACTACAACTGCTGCTTTCAGCTGTCAAGCTAATAGAAAAATAAGGGCTCTTAAGACTGGTGAGTACAAGCTACCCCCAAATATCACTCTCCATCATGAATGAAAAGAACCTGCTGGAACAAAGCAAATAATGTCAACAAGAGGCATTCATCAACACTCTTTGGCTAACAGCCTTGTGTTGGATGAAGTCCACGAAACATACATGTAGCCATTTCTCCACTCTACACTCAGATCACCTTCTCAGCAAACTCCCCAAAGAGGTCACGTCAGGGCAGCCCGCTCTGCCGGGCTCCTCCCTCCCATCTTGGTAACAAGAGCGTGTCTGGGGAGCACCATCCTAGTATCAGAATACAGGCGATGCGATGCCAAGATGCATCACCGAGATGCTCCAAAGCCTGGGAGATTTTTCTGAGAAATATGCCCCTTGTTGGTATATAGGACTTTGAGTTAATAAAACAGTACAGACAGAACTTAAATTCATTGCACATTATTGTGAATCAGGAAGGAAAAGGTATGAGGACACAATTTCCCTCTCTTTTAGGTGAGGGTTCAAATAGGGCTTTTTTATTTGGCAGCAGAGAGAATGAGCAAAACAACTGAGGCAACAAAGGACTGCACCTGTCCCAGAGTAACAGAAGGCTCAACATCACCAACCCTCAACACAGAACTGTTTTTAAAAAGGCCAAGCTGGCTTATTTTATCAAAGTCGCCTGGTGGGGAAGCTAAACAAAGGCTGAAACCCTTAAATAACCAACTCTAAGCCCTTCATCTTTTGCCTCTGCAAACATCAAGGGGCCCCTGGCCCTGGTTCTCCTTGGTGAGGAAGTAAGTGCAAGCCTACCTGCTCAGAACACAAACCTTTCTGAACATTGACACTGTGCTCAGCCTCTATCTCGACACACAACACAGCTTCTATGACAGGCTCCTCCCCTTCCTGTACTCCCTGTGTTGTTCCAGTTAAAAGTTGTTTAACTCTGTCTTTCCAAGGTGTACAAGCACGGCTAAGAAAGTACCCTGAGTATGGACCACTCCAGATCTATACACAGTTATGTTGCTGTCACTCATTTATCTCCTTTTTCAACAATGCCCATTTTGGAAGGAAACCTAGCAACCAAAAAGAGTCTGTCCAGCCCCCAAACTCTGGCTTCCCTGCAGGAGGCAGCGTAAGGGCGGATCTGTAACGCCAAAAAACCTAGCGTGTGCCACCATATTGTGTGCTCAGAGCAGGCCATGATGTGCTCTGCATTCCCCCGACACTGCTGTACCTTTTGTAGAAGTGGAAGCGCTCTGTGAGGAGCAGAAACTGCTTCTCCCCGTGAAGGAAGAAGTGTCTGGCCCTGGAGATAGCGGACTTCTGGGTGTACTCGCAGATATGTGTGAAGTTCAGGTCCTCCTTCTTGAAGTAATTTCGGAGACGCACAAAATCAAAATAGGAGGGGACGTAGATGAGCGTGTGAGACATGACTGCATCACGATACTGAGGCAAAATCTTGTTCACAAAAAAGTTAAACCTGATTGGGAAAGGCAGAGGGCAAAGTCAGTGGCCTAGAGGTGAGCCTGTAGCATCACTACTGAGTGACCCCAGCAAGTCACAACCTCTCTCTACCTCCCCCAAGAGTCCAATATGGCTCACCTCATCGCAAAGCGATTACCTAAGATTAAACCTTGATAAGCACAATAAAAAAAATAAGCCCTAATACTATTTATCATAAAGAACAGATACAGTGCTGGTTATCCCAGAAAATTATTCCAGGAAGTACCCAACCATATCACATATTCATTCATTCATTCATTCATTCACTCATTCATTCTGTCATCAATCAGTCAGTTAACAAATATTTGCTCAACACCTCCCACATGCTAAACACCATTCTGCTACCACGGAGCCCCTGACTAAACACAATGAGGAGAAGGGAAAATACAGAGAGAATCAGAAAAACAGTTCTTGCCCTGAAGGGCTTACAATTAAGTTGTTGCCTTGGGATACATTGCAGCATTAAGCAGTGTAATATAACTTAAAAATGCCACAGTCTAGGGGGACCGACCCTGCTTTGCCTTATTAACCTGGCCACTAACTAACTATGGGAACTAGGTCACCATCTCTCTCTGCGCTTTGGTTTCTTGTTAACAATGGCATGGCTGGGTTCAATTCCCTCACCTCATTCGGCAAATGGTAATCTATAAAACCAGCATGGCCCTGACTAGTTTGGCTCAGTGGATAGAGCATCAGCCTGTGGACTGAAGGGTCCCAGGTTCAATTCCCGTCAAGGGCATGTATGTACCTTGGTTGCGGGCACATCCCCAGTAGGAGGTATGCAGGAGGCAGCTGATCGATGTTTCTCTCTCATCAATGTTTCTAACTCTCTGTCCTTCTCCCTTCCTCTCTGTAAAAAACCAATAGAATATATTTTTTAAAAAAAACAACAAACCAGCATGGAACCCAGTTGTAACTTAGCATGACACTGTGAAGGACAGGTACCTGGCGTCAATCACGGAAGCTAGGTTTTCAGCTTCCATCCTCTGGAAGACGTGGGGGAGCTGCACCAGCACATGACTGATGGAGCCTGTCAGTGGGACGCTCCTCACGGCCACCTGCCAGGAACCAATGAGAGCATTAGGCGGCGAGCTGTCCCCATCGTCTCCTCTCTCCTCTCCTTCCTCCTCACGACCCAAATGACCCGAACAACACACACGCTTCCAGAGACCTAGCCGGGGAGAACGCACCTGGCCTTGCACATTGACGCAGTACTTGTTGAACACGGAGTTGATCTGGGCATCCTGCAGGGCCCCGAACAGCAGTGTCTGGCGATAGTACTTGGACCAATTATTGAGGTTCCACATCCGCACTCGAGAGAAGTCCACCCCATGTGAGTCCAAGGGCAGTAGGTTCATGTGGTTCATCAAATGCTTTCAACAGAAATAACACTACTGTTAATACTTACTGAGCATTACCAACTGGGCACTGCTACACATTTTACAAGTCTGTCATCTTATTTAACCCCATGGATAAAGTACGTACTATCATCTGCCAAATTACAAGAAAACTGAGGCTCAGATGAGTGAATGACTTGCCCATAGTGAAGTGAACAATCCCAACAAGAAGATAAGCTGAAAGTGGCCACCTTGTGGATCAAATGGTACCCACAGAACATTCCCTTAAAAGGAAGTGCCCCCTGGCTACTCTGTGGGTTCCTTAGTCCCACCCTTGGACGAGAAAGGAGATGACATGGAAAACAGAGCCGCAGTCCTTCAACGACTCGTTCTCAAAACATCACGTTCCCACAGCCACCACACATGCTCTTCCTCAAATTAAAGACAATGAACCATTAACATGTCTTTTCTATTTAAACTTTTATCTTGTAACATTGGAGGGTAATGAGTACCGTAAGTTATACTCTCCTTTATAAATAAGTACTCCCTTGTATTTGTCCCAAACTTCTTACAAACCCTGGGCTTGTGGGAAAGGTAAATTCTCATATGCCTTAAAACAAACAAACAAACAACAAAAAAAAACCCTACAGTTTCATGATAAGGATTGTTCCAAAGCATAGGTTTTTAATCCTAAAACTGACAACACTGCAGAGTATGTACAGAGTAAGAAATAAAAATTACAGCACAAATTACAGTAGAGGGATAAAGACATCCACATTTCTCTGCAAAACAAGATCTCACATTAAGAAATTGTGAACAGCCCTAGTTGGTTTGGCTCAGTGGATAGAGTGTCAGCCTGGGGACTGAAGGGTCCAAGGTTCAATTGCGGTCAAGGGCATGTACCTTGGTTTCAGGCACATCCCCAGTGTGGGGGGTGTGCAGGAGGCAGCCAATCAATGATTCTCTCTCATCATTGATGTTTCCAACTCTCTCCCTCTCCCTTCCCCTCCGAAATCAATAAAAATATATATATTTTTAAAAAAAGGAATCGTGAACAACGCTCTCCCATCTCCACTGAAGACCAAGCCACAAGCAAGCATAAACTGTGAGATTCATCATGTCGGGTAAAGACATTTCTAGTCGGGATGAAGAGGCCACACTACAGGTCTGTTAGCAGAAATAACCTTTCAGGGGAAATCTTTTCTGGAGATTTGAAAATATTGACAAGAATTTCTGTCTCTTTGGACAGTTTGTTGACCACTCTGCAGGTAATTAGAAAATGTGGACTATGTTCCTGTTTCCAAACCACCCCTGCATTTTAATCTAGACTCAAATAACCCCATAGGACAAACCAGAGCTTTCTGCCCTCGAATGTGAATGACCAGCATTACCAGGACATGCTCCCAGTTCTGCATCAGGTAAATGTCAGCTTGATCAATGATGAGAAGCTCAATAGAAGACAAAAAGTCAAAATCCCTCTTCTTCTCCCCTTCTGCGCCAATGATGGTCCTCAAGCCCAGAGGAGAGGCAATGAGGATGTCCGAGGAGTAGAAGGGGGCATAGAGCCGGATGCTTCTCTGAAGTATTGCCACTCCTACACAAAACAGCCAAGTACACATCAGTTCATTCATCACTACCCCGTCTTAGCACCCACCCTCGCCAAGCACCCCAACCTTGTACCTTCCCAACCGGACCATGGTCGACTGACTTATTAAAACCATCACCTGTGGTTCCTTCTGGTTCCCACTCTCTTCCTTTCCTTTCCTGTTAAACTTCTCCAGAAAACTGCCTCTACTTTGACATCTCAATGCACCGCAACCAGGCTCTGATGCTCAGGAATCACTGAAATGGCTCTTGCTAAGGCTGCTGATAGCTCTCAGTCACAATTCAATGGTACTTTAGTCTTTCTTGTCATGAGTATATAAGCAGCACTTTGAACACACCCTCCTTGAAATGTCCTTTTCCTCACTGGTGATTTCGAACACTGACTTCCATTTCTATCATTACTGATCTTCCCAAATCCAGAGAGCTCTCCCACAAATCCCTGATTCACCCTCAAGTCCAACTTTCACTCTGCATGAAGCTCTGGGTAAATTTATTCACTAACCAGGGTTTTACATCACCTCTACACCTATTTATATTTATAGCCCACGTCTCTTCTGAGCTGCAGACTCATCAGCTCCGTCAGCGCTTGCTGGACACCTGCACGTGTTTAAAACTGCACGTCAGCTCTTGTCCCCTTGCACCCGACACCCCAGCCGAAGCCTGGGTGCATTTCAGGTCGTGCCCGGCTTATTCACCCTGAGGTCTCTGCACATGCAGTTTCCTGTCCCAAATCTTTTCCTCCACTCTGACCATGCCCATTTGTAAGTGGCTAAATCCTACTCAAGTTTCAACTCAGTACAGATGGCACCTCCACCAGGAGGTCTTCCCTAACCACTCTGTGCCCATGCTGGGTAAGGAGATCGTTTTAAATGCTTCCAGAACTCCCACTGTGACCTCTGATCACAACAGTTATCATTCTGTACTGTCTGTTCCCCCATGAGGCTGGACGTCCTTACCAGCAGGCGTCATAACTTTTATTCCTATATCCCCAGCTTCTTAACAGTGCCTGGAGCATAGTAGATGCTTAATAAGTGTTTGATGAATGAGCATATTTAACTAATGAATATTTTCCAAGACCTCCTATCAAATATACAACCAACCAAGTACTTGAGAGCTCAATGAGAGACAAGAAAAAGTGGGAATCAGGAAGTCTTGTATGGCGATAGTTGAAGGGGGGGGGGGTACAGAGGGGGAGGAGCAGGCGGAGGGATGTCCACCACTCTGCAGATACTGTTTATTCAGCCTCCCCAGACTGACCCCCTCAGCCCATCACCTCCAGCTCCCTAAGAACTCCTGCAGCACTGACTACGCACTACAGCTATGCAAGTGCTGAGACATTTTGTTTTAACATGCATGTGCTTTTATCTGTGCTTTCAGAGAACTGCATCCCATTAGTCAAGTGTCTGTCTAACCCATCAGCCTCAGCAAGACTCTAGCCCTGGCCAACAACACGTCTCTAATGCACTCTGGTTCTGTCAGGAGGCTGAGCCAGTGACCCCTGAAAGATGTCTAATTCCAGGCTGCAGCCCCCAGCTATGAGACCCCCACACCTGAGGCCCCTCAGGGTCTCAGTTTTGACGAGAAGGAATTACCGATCCTAAAGTGGTCATCGATGTTGCCAACAAATACGGCTTCGTAATCCTCAGGCCTCTTCAGGTTGGGTGGTCTCTCCTCAGGATCTGAGCCATACTCTCCGTTAAACCTCTTCTTGTTGCTCACAATTATTTTCTTCTTGCTGTCGCCCTCAAGGAGGCTGATGAAGAGCTGGACCACCCGCAAAGCAGCTTCCCGGAATGGCACCACTATCAGCACCTGTGGAGGGAGCAATGGCAGCCATGGTGGGGAAGGGGAAGGAAGGGCAGCTCAAAGTGAGCCTGCTGAGGATGTACTGCTGACGCGCCCTCTGTGCAGCAGGGCCCCAGCCCCTCTGCACAGAACCTCTGCTCAGTACCCGAAGCTGAGCACCTTTCGTACCCATAGCACCACGACCTGTGGATTTTAATCTCAAGGCTCCGTGGGAGGCAATTCTCAAGCAGGCCTGGCAACTACCTTTCAGGCTTAGTCAATGCCTTTAACAGAGGAGTCCACTAGCAAAAACCCAAGGACATAAACACACAAGCTCTTTGGGGGCAAGGATGTGACTCACTTCTGTCTCCCTCAAAACTTTACAGTAAGACCCAGGGAACAAAGATATGCCGAATAAAAAATAAATCAGATGCAGTAAGTGGAGAACACAGAAAGCTGAAAAGGAAAGGGACAAACGCCATCACTACTTTTCTAGACATTCTGTTGTCAATTTTTCAGAAATTATGATAAAGCAATTGTGAAATAAGATCGATTTTAATGGGAAATATAGGCCTTAGTTTTCCACACATTTCCTAAACAGGTTAAAGTTACAATTATTGAGAAACCAAGATGGTGGCATAGGGAAACACCAGGAATTGCTGCCTCGCACAACCATTGCAAAACCACAACGAAAAGAAAAAATGGACACCACCCAGACCCACAGGAAGGCTGGCTGAGTGGAAATTCTACAACTAGAAAGAGACTGAGACTCAGAGGAGGTGCAGAAGTAAAGTGCAGAGGTACGGAGGCGCACGCGAAGGGGGCTCGCGGAAAGAGCTGGCATCTGAGGTTTCATACCAGAGGGAGGCACAAGCTCCCGATAGCTCTGAACTCCAGTTTCGGGCGAGTTTCTGGGGACCCAGACTCATATGGGGAGGAGCTGGACTGTCTGGCACCATTTGGCACCGGGAGGATCTCCAAAGCGGCTTTTTCTTGGCGATGCCAAGGGACACTGAGACCCAGTGCCCCTTAGGGCAGGGCTGAGAATCAGCCATAGCTGTTTGCTCCACCCTGTAGATTCCCCGAGACCCCACCCCACCCAAGCTGCAGGCAGAGACTTTTGCATATAAAAGGCTGGGAAGCCTCAGGCAGAAGCTAAAATAGCATCTCCTTAGAGATCCGAGAGACAGTGAACCCAGCAGTCAGAGTGGGACCACCCAGACTACAACTCCTCAGATCCATAAGGGACACACTTAGGGGGCAGACTCAGTGAGCACCAAAGCCCCACTGAAGCAAGTCTTGCCCCATAAGGATGTCTGCAGCACAGAAGTTCTCCCACCATAGACACAGCTGATTCTCACAGCCAAGTATCCTGGAGGTCAATTTCTCTCAGTGATACTAACAACAATCAAGGCTTAGCTACAACCAGACTGTACACAAAGATGACAAAGCAGTGCACAAAGAGTATCCACCTCAGGTAATTGAGGAGCCTGAGCCACTGGGCCCTATAGGACACCTAGCACAGAAAGCCACTCTATCAACACAAGGAAGCAGCCAAAATGCGGAGACAAAGAAACAGAGCACAAATGACAGAAATGCAGGAAAGCAAATGACTGGATATAGAGTTCAAAACCACGGTTATAAGGCTTTTCAAGAAATTTCTAGAGACCACTGATAAATTTAAAAAGGACCAGCTAGAAATTAAGCATACACTGTCTGAAATAAAGAATAATATTCAGAGATCCAACAGCAGACGAGAGGATCTCAAGAATCAAGTCAAAGATATGAAATACGAAGAAGCAAAAAACACCCCGCTGGAAAAGCAAAAAGAAAAAAGAATCCAAAAATATGAATATAGTGTAAGGAGTCTCTGGGACAACTTCAAGCATACCAAATCAGAATTATAGGGGTGCCAGAAGAAGAGAGAGAGCAAGATATTGAAAACCTACTTGAAGAAATAATCACAGAAAACTTCCCCTACCTGGTGAAAGAAATGGACTTATAAGTCCAGGAAGCACAGAGAACCCCAAACAAAAAAATCCAAGGAGGACCACAAGGAGGACCAAGACACATCATAATTAAAATGCCAAGGGCAAAAGACAAAGAGAGAATCTTAAAAGCAGCAAGAGAAAAGCAGTCAGCTACCTATAAGGGGGAACCCATACGACTGTCAGCCGATTTCTCAACAGAAACTTTGCAGACCAGAAGGAAGTGGCAAGAAATATTCAAAGTGATGAATAGCAAGAACCTACAACCAAGATTACTTTACCCAGCAAAGCTATCATTCAGAATTGAAAGTCACATAAAGAGCTTCACAGACAAGAAAAAGCTAAAAGAGTTCACTACCACCCAACCAGTATTATATGAAATGCTGAAAGGTATCCTTTGAGAAGAGGAAGAAGAAAAAGTAAAGATAAAAATTATGAACAACAAATACATATCTATCAACAAGTGAACCTAAAAATCAAGTGAATAAAAAAATCTGATGAACAGAATAAACTGGTGAATAGAATAGAATTAGGGGCATAGAAAGGGAGTAGACTGACAATACTCAGGGAGTAAGGGGTGTTGAGGGTGTGGGAAGAGACTGGACAAAAATCATACACCTATGGAGGAGGACAGTGGGGGGGCAGTAAGGGCAGAGGGTGGGGTGGGAACTGGGAGGAGGGGAGCTATGGGGGTAAAAAAGAGGAACAACTGTAATAATATGAACAATAAAGATTTAAAAAAGAAAAGTTACCACTATTGAGGGGGAAAAACAAAAGATGCTTAAAAAATAAATAACTTCTAACCACCCTTTTGTAAACAATCCAATCAGTGGAAATAACCACAATTAGCTCATGTAATTCACCATGTGGTCAATGTGCTTCCTGGGTAATCTGTCTCTTGTTCTTCTTTGCAATTCTAAATGGAAAGATATAATCTCATAATCCTGATGTTCACGACTCCAAGGCAGTTTCTCCAGAAGGCAACCAACATGGTCAAAGAGGGACACAGATTCAATGTGGGGACGATGGGTCGAGGATGAAGAGGGGCAAGTACTGTCCCGGCTGTGACACTAAGTAAGTGTCTAGGCTTCGATTTCCCAGTGATCAAACAAGGAAGTTGGACTAAGAAACTGTAAGATCCCTAACTGGTGTCGCGTAGTGGATAGAGGGTTAGCCTGCAAACTGAAGGATCCGGGTTCGATTCCAGTCAAGGGCATATCCAGGGGTTGCAGGCTAGCTCTCCAATAGGGGGTGTGCAGAAGGCAGACAATCAATGATTCCCTCTCATCATTGACATTTCTCTCTCTCCTTCTCCCTTCCTCTCTGAAACTAATAAAAAATATCTATTTTTTTTAAATGAAGTTAAGCCCTAGCTGGTTTGGCTCAGTGGATAGAGCATCAGCCTGTGCACTGAAGGGTCCCGGGTTTGATTCCATTCAAGGGCACATATCTTGTTTGCAAGCTCCTGGCCCTGGTTGGGGCATGCGGAAGGCAACTAACCCATGTGTCTCTCTCACGTCGATGTTTCTGTCTCTCCCTCTCCCTTCCACTCTAAAAATCAATGGAAAAATAGCCTTGGGTAAGGATTATAAAACATAGTAATAATAATAATAATAATATATTAAAAGAAAAAAGACACTCCACAAGCCACACCAGTATTAAAACTGGGGGACCCTGCCCTAGCTGATTTGGCTCAGTGGATAGAACATCAGCCAGTGGATAGAAGGGTCCCAGGTTCAATTCCGGTCAAGGGCACATGCCTGGCTTGTGGGCTTGTTCCCTAGTAGGGGACATGCAGGAGGCAACCAATCAATGATTATCTCTCATCATTGATGTTTCTATCTTTCTTTCCCTGTCCCTTCCTCTCTGAAATCAACAAAGATATATTTTTTAAAAACAACAACAAAGAAACTGGGGGACCCCATTAAGCTCAATGGGAACCATCTAAAAAGATGAGGCTTCTTCACTAGGGAGCAGCATGGGCTGGGGGAGGAACAGCCGACACAAGATCTAGCTCTATAAGAGCATGGACAGTGAACAGAATTAAAGGTTTTCTATCACAGCCTTAAGTCCACTGCAGCTTGGGTTTATGAGCCCAAATAAATGTAATTGCTTGAAGCAGCAATAACTATACAATGGGAAACAGGGATTTTCCTTTTCCAAGGGTTCCGTATTTCTGTGGCTTAGTGAAGAGGATCTCTGGTTCTCGCCCGCCCTCCCCCACCTCCACCCCCTCCCCCCACTGCTCCCCTTCTGGCTCTTTAGCAAGGCCCCTACGAATCTGGTCTCAGCCCAGAGTGTCACACGTGTGGATTAAACAAGAGGCTCAGTAAGGTCCCCTCCAGCTCCACAATCACAAAGGAGAGGTGTACAATAGAGTTATTTACGTATGTTCAGGATTTATCTTAAAGGAGAATTATCGTGGGGCGACCTCCTCCTCACAAGTTCCCGGTTACAGCCACTGTTGGAAGCAGTCCCCAGAGCACTGCTCTGACACTACCTGGCCATCCGATGTGCTCCCTGTTGGCCTCACTTATCATGCTAATCACTAAAATGCCTGAGTGCCTCGTAAGTGCCAGTCACCTCTACGGCAGTGCCCTGCAGCCTCCTCCTTGAGGGCGAAGCTCTGCTGCCGCCACTCACCTTGGGCCTTGTCAGCCCTTGGTCCCTGAAGTCGTCGTCGTCGCCCACGCCAAGTTTCTGGCTCCGGCGCCTGCTGTTGTTGCCAAGCACCTGGGCGTTGGCTTTGAGGACGTGGTTTATGGCGTGCAGGCAGTACACGTGGCGGATCTCCTCCCCGTTCTTCAGGGCGGTCCTTTCTGGGTAGAACAAGTCCTGGTACGAATTCATAATCAAGAAGAGCTCTTTCTGGAGCGGTGTGAAGGGGCTACTTGATTTCTGGGGACCAGAGAGAAACTGGCTGTTGGTCTTGGTCCAGGTGGATTCCAGCGGCTTCTGGAGATAAAGTGCCTTCACGTCAAGGTCCTTTGGGGGTTTAAATGTTTCCAACTTCTGAAACTTGGATGAAAAGACAAGCTGACCCAGAGTGGGCCACTAAGAGAGAGACAGAGCAAGAGCTATGTTAGAAATGAATTCTAATACCTCATATTCACACAGTACTTCATAATTTATCAAGACCTCCGTAATCTACAGTAATCTCATTCAATCCTCACCACAACCCTGAATGCTCTTCTTACAGTGGAGGAAATGCTGAGGTTCAGAGAGGTTACATGATTCAGACAATTCAAACTTTTTCCAACAGTGTTATAGCAGTTATAGCAATGGAGATTAGCGGTCACCAAGGATGGGGAATGGGGCCAGGGGACACAGGAGGGACCTGTATGGTGCTGGAAATGCCCTGCATCCTGACTGCGGTGGAGGGTAGGGGAACCTACTCACACGACAAAACAGTACAGGATTAAACACACACACAACTGAGCAGGAGCAAAATGGAGGAAATGTGAGTAAGACAGGTAGACTGGCTCCCACACTCCAGCTTCTCTGTCCCTTTCTAGCTATACCTGTGCCCCACGAGGCTCCTCCAGCCTCCCTGTGTCCTGCTCCTCATCAAGCCCCCCACCACTAGTGTACATCCTGTATTTGGGGAGACCGCGAAAACCCAAGCCCACTGCTTTACTTAGAGCTTTCCTCACCCATGACTGAGATGACCAAGCGACACTTACTTTTAGTTCATGGGTAGTTTTGGGATTTGTGGCAACGGCCTGGATTTCTTTTTCTTTCAGTTCCTTGTTTACATGGTGTAGAAATGGATCTAATTGAGAAACAGAGGATGTAGAACATTTGGAGGAAATGGCAGGCATGATTTGGTCTTCTCCTGTGATGACATGCTGCTCTTCACGTTAACTCACCCTTTTCCCATCTACTTTTCCCAAACTCTCTCCCAGTCCAGAGCTTGGAAGTTTCTGACAGGTTCATTTTTCTGAAGCACTTTTCTAATCACACTAGTTCCCAGCTCAAAAACCTTCAAAAAAACTTCTCATTCTGAAATTTTGGGTATTACAGGATGTACCTTCAATCTACCTCTTCAAAATGTAAATTTTGAATTACACGGCCCTCAAATTCTTCTGCCTCTGTGGCTTACTTTCCTTTTTTTATTAATATTACTAGAGGCCCAACGCATGAAATCCATGCACGGGGGGGGGGGGGGGGGAGAACCCCGCCCCCCCATCCTGGCCTGTGCCCTCTCAAATGCAGGAGCCCCACGATCCATTGCACCAAAGAGGTAGGCCCTGCCCGCCCATCTAGGGCTCCTTGATGGATTGCCCCAAAGAAGTAGGCTGAAGCCAGGGGTCCCGCCTCTGTGCTGTGCAGAGCCGCGGGATTCCCAGGCCTTGCCACGCCGGGTCTGCACCCAGCGTCAAGTTCCCACCCACCGCGCGCGTCCGCTGCGCACGTAGCCCCCTGGTGACGGACTGTGACGGCATGAGGGCATCACGGCATGAGGGCATGACAACCACCTAGGCTTTTATTAGTACAGATTATTATTTTGTTGTTAATCTTCACCCAAAAATATTTTTCCATTGGTTTTCAGAGAGAGTAGAAGGGTGCAGGAGAGACAGAGAAGAGCAAGTGAAGGGCAGAGAGGAAAATGCACAGCACTTCTCCTCTTTCTCTTCCTTCCCTACTTGGGAAGGAAGTCAGGCGTCTCCAATTGTGGAAATGTGAGGCGTGGGAACTGGCCGCCCTTCCTACCAGCCTTAAGCTGTTGCTCTCCTCAGCAGCCTCCCCACCACACTCCCGACTCCCAGTGCTCCCTAACCATTGAAAAGCACAATCCGGCCGAATTGGCAGTGGAGATCGAGCTGGGAGACAGCCTGCAGCTGGATAAGACAGAAGACTCCTGAGAGAGGAGAGAAAAAACTATATAACCAGAGACCCAGAGAAGATAGATCATGGGGAGACAAAGAAACAGTCGCATATGAAAGAAAAACAGGCATCACCAGAAAGGGAAGTAAATGAAATGGAAGCAAGCAACTTGTCAGAGAAAGAATTCAGGGAAATGGTCATAAGGTGGATGAAAAGAATGGAAGACAAATTTGACAGTATGTGTAAGAACCAAGAGGAAATGAAGAAGAACCAAGAAGAAATGAAAAACGACACCACTGCTATGAAGAACTCAATAGAAAGCATCAAGAGTAGACTAGAAGAAGCAGAGGACCGCATCAGTGAGCTAGAAGACAAGGTAGAAAAAAATAGCCAAGCAGAGCAGCGCCTAGAAAAAAGAATTAAAAAGCAGGAGGAGAGCCTAAGAGAACTTTGGGACAACACAAAACGAAACAACATACGCATAATAGGGGTGCCAGAAGGAAAGGAAACTGAGCAAGGAATAGAAAACTTGTTTGAAGAAATAATGATAGAAAACTTCCCTGAAATAGGGAAGAAAAAACCCACGCAAA
>PVJC01015259.1:0-35318 GCA_004026665.1 Murina feae
TTATTAGGATAGGTAGTCTAGACATCAGAAAAATCTTTAATCAAAAACCTTTCTGAATTTCCCAGTTTATACTGAGAAACAATCCCAAACAAAAAAATAAAGCCAAATGAAAAACCCTCAACCCTTGGCAAACAGCAGTGAAGACAGACCAGGGATGAGGCTGGAGAGATACATGGCCTCTGCAGCCTGGCCTCGCACACACTACCTTATCGCAGCACTCCACGGCTTTGGTGTATTCTCGGAGCTTCAGGTAGCACATGGCCAGGTTCAGGAAGGCAGCGAGCAGGAATGACTCGGAAGCTTTCGATTCCTTTTCAGACAGACCGTATTCCATCTCGAGCCAGGACACTATCTTCCCGTACTGAATGACTGCCTGTAAGTACTTGCCTCCCTAGGAGAGAAGAGCTGGGCATTACTCTCTACATGAGAAGTATAAGCCTAGGCCTCCCTGGGAATACCAAACCCTCTAAATGGAAATCTCATATAAACCCTGGGATTTCATCATTTGTTTTTGTTCTCAGGGGTGGCTAGCCAGGCATTTTTCCATTCTCTTTGAAGTTCCAATTGGCCAGTGAGCTGGTCAGGACAGAGGCTGCCCCACACTTACCCTTGTCCTGTTCCAAGGGAGCAATGCTCTCAGCGAGAAGGCAGTAAGGCACTGGGGGTTGCATTCTGCGGTGCTGATTATCTATCTATCTATCTATCTATCTATCTATCTATCTATCTATCTATCCGTCTGTCCATCCATCCATCCATCCATCCATCCATCCATCCATCCATCCATTCGCTGGTATGTAGTTCCAGACCCTGTCACTGGGTGGGAATTGCCTTTTCCTGGGTTCCTGGCCGTCAGCACTGTGCAAGAGATGCATCCTGGCAAATCTAGTGACCTACACCAGGGCCGGCAAACTTCCTGCATGCACTCCACCCTCACTCACTGAGAGAGAAATACAGAGGTCAACAAGAACGTCCCTGCTACAAGGGACCTCAAGGGTTGGCCTAAGAGATGAGCTCACCTGGAAGGAAGCCCTGATGTCTGTTTTGGGTGAGGATGAAGTAGACCAGTGCCAAGTGGAGTCTGGGTCTGAACAAGGCCAAAGCTGCACCCCACTGAGCACCTCTCTACAGAGGGAGCTTAGGAAAGGGACGACAGAGAGGGCTCTCTGTCCCACTTGACAAAGGCAGTGCCGAAGGTCTGAGGTTTCTGAAGGAGGCGACTAAAGTTAGTCTGTTTCTTCTCCACCTCAGAAATGTGTGATACGGGTTATTAAGAATATGAAACCAGGCCTTTTCAGAGTAAATGCTGAAATTCTTGAGGAAATCATATTGTACTTCCTATGGACGGAACTGAACCCCTCCCAATTCATACACTGAGACCCTGCCCCCAATATAATGTTTCTGGAGATGGAACCTTGGGGAGGCAATCAGGTTAGGGGAGCTTGTAGGGGGTGTCCACCAGATAGGATTAGTTCCCTGCTTCCTCTCTCCCCACCCACAGCAGCTAGGGAAAGTCACATGAGGACACAGCAAGAAGGATACCATCTGCGACCCAAGACCCTGCTGTCCCCCTGGCCTTGGACTGTTCTTTCCAGAACTGCGAGGAAGGAATTCCTATTGCTCAAGTCCAGTGTCGGGTGTTTCATTGTGGCAGCCGAGGTAACTAAAACATAGTTAGGTGCGAGTTTGTGGGCACCAGTGAAGCAGCCCTCCCGGTGTCAGGGCTGGCATTTTCTCTCTGTTACCCTCTCCTGCTGGACGGGGAGCTCTTTGAGGACAGGAAGCATGTCCCAACCCTTTTGGAGTATTGAGGGTTTAGCACAAACAGGCCCTTAATGAAGGTTTGCTGACTAATATTAAGGTCAAGGAATATAATTATGGAATCCAAAGATCTTCTATCATTGGGGGCAATGTGGAGGTGGGCAGAAATGAAGGATGTCAGCCCTAACTGGTTTGGCTCAGTGGACAGAGCATCGGCCTGCAGACTGGAAGGCAGAGGGGTGGGTGTCCCGGGTTCGATTCCTGTCAGGGACATGTACCTTGGATGCAGGCACATCCCCAGTGGGGAGCGTGCAGGAGGCAGCTGAATCGATGTTTCTCTCTCATCAATGTTTCTAGCTCTCTATCCCTCTCCCTTCCTCTCTGTGAAAGATCAATAAAATATATATAAAAACCAAAACCAAAACCAAAACAGCCTACCTTGGGTTGTCCTTATAAATCCATACATTAAAAAAAAAAGAAAATAAATGAAGGGTGTCATTTCATTTATATCAGGTAAGGACATTTTCCCTTATGCCTAGTTCTTCTTCCTCTTTCCTCCTTCATTAATGTACCTATTAAGTTCCAGTTACCTCCTCATATATTGTAACAGAAAAAGAAAAAGAGCCAGGGAGGACAAACACCGGGTCTTATAACTTCGGTAGGTTTGGAATAATCAGAATGGTAGAAGTCTACAGTTTCTAAAAAGAAAAACAATAGAGTTCATAGTTCTTTTACATTGAAAGGGCATTTTAATTTCTTGAAAGCTCTTTCATATATATCATAATCATACATAATTTTATTTAGATCACTTCTAACGAGCACAGTATAGGTAATTTGTTTTGTGGTACTTCTGCTTCTGATATGCTAACTGGAGTTCTCCACTGGGGTGACTGTGGCCTCTGGGACATTTGGCAATGTTTGAAGGTGTCCTTTGGTTGTCATGTACTAGTGGCATCTAGTGGGTAGAGGCAAGGAATGCTGCTAAATATCCTACAATGCCACAACGATCTCCCACTAACACAGAATCATTTGGCCCCAAATGACAACAGTGCTGAGGCTGAGAAACCCTGAGTAAAAGAATGCAGAAGGAGCCCTGGCCGGAGTGGCTCGGTTGGTTGGAGCATCATCCCTTGCACCAAAAGGTGGCAGGTTCAATTCCCAGGCAGGGCACATACCCAGGATGCGGGTTTGATTTCTGGTTGGGGTGCCTCTGGGAGGCAAACGATCAATGTTTCTCACGTCAATGTTTGTCAGTCTCCCGGCCCTAAAATCAATTTTTAAAAAATGTAGAAGGAGAAAAAAGCAAGGTTAACTCATAAATGGCTTGTTTGTAAATCATAGCACTGGTTTCTTCGTTCAGCAAGGGTGGTCAAAACATAATAAAGCCTGTTTGTCGGAAAAGGGTTCCGGGTTGCAAGATGATCCTTAACTAGCTTGCTTTGGAAATGCCGTTTCTCTACAGAGCACAAGGGGGCGCCCCATGTCAATGCTGGGTCCTCAGCCTTCTCGCCACCGTGTGGTCAGAAGGAAGAAACACTAAGCAGGTGTGATAGTGAAGGCTTTGCCCTGCAGATTGCTGCCAGCAAGGGGGAGGAAATGAAAACCATTTGTCTCCCTGAGGTGCAGAGCCCTGCATAATGTCACCTTGTTACCTAGGCTTAATTATGTTGGAGCCACGTGCAGAGGGTCCTCTCCTACCTTCTTGCCGTCAGTGTGCAGAGGCTGATAGGAGGAATATACAATCTACACAGCAAAATTGCCCCTATTTAGCTAACCAAATTTCAACCCTCCTAAAAGTGTAAATCAAATCGCAGATCAATGGAAATGGAGCTCCAATGTCCTGATGGCATGAAACGCACGTTTTCATGTCACCATCTCTGCTGTCACCTACAGTCTGGGCGACTCTGCCTGCGTATGCACAATGCTCCAAGTCAGTCCCCAAAGACGAGGCCCAGGAGGGCAGGGTCTCCGGAGGGCTGAAACCTGCCCTGAACTCTGAAAAGGGAATGTGGACAGGAAACGACCCACCGACCAGTTTGAGGCCTTAGAGCTAAAAGAGGGCTCACTGCCGGGATATTTTACCTATAATTAGGAAGGTGCCTCTGGGGAAGTGTTCAGAAGTACAAAATGTTCAGAGACATTCTGGGAGAAAGGCTGAGGTCAGTGGTTTTGAACCTTCCATTAATTTTCCCCCAATGGCCTAGTGTTTTGAAAGATTCCGTCTGTCAAATTGCATGTTAAAAATAATATGTTCCATATGTGTGACTGCTGATCCAGATTTTATTCAAAGATCAGTAATTTTAAGAGGGTTCATAATATTATGAAATACACAAATCACTACTGCAGTTGTGGTGCTAAGAAGCAACCAAGTGCAGTAACTGTAGAGACACCTAAGCAATGCCTTTTGGTGCTGGTCACAAATTCTGGCATCTCTCTGTATATATATACTCGAGACACAGCCATATGGCATGTGGCTTTGCAGCATTACTTCAGTATCAGTAATGTTCCCCTAAGTTACGAGTCATCAGCAACCAATAGTTCCTGACTCGTTGAGCTGTTTTGCTACACTGAGTTGATATGATTCTAGTAAATGCCAAGAGCCTCAACCCCCTGCCCCAACTGTTCATGTTCTAGTTAGAAGTTTGGGAAATACAAAAAAATACATTTAAGGACTTTAATGGACTCCAGTTACATAGGAAACACCATTCAGGACCTATGGTCTAAAAGGATTTTTACAGAAAATTCATTCTAGTGTACTGTGTATTTGAGTTTATAAAAAGCACACTTGGGCCCTAGCCGGTTTGGCTCAGTGGGTAGAGCATCGACCTGCGGACCAAAGGGTCTCAGGTTCGATTCCAGTCAAGGGCACATGCCCAGGTTGCGGGCTTGATCCCCAGTGGGGAGCGTGCAGAAGACAGCCAATCAATGACTCTCTCATCATTGATGTTTCTATCTCTTTCTCCCTCTTCCATCCTCTCTTAATAAAACACACACACACACACACACACACTAGGGGCCTGGTGCATGAAATTCGTGTACGGGTAGGTGGGGGAGGGGGAGGGCAGGCAGGGAGGTCCCTCAGCTCGACCTGCACCCTCTCCAATTCAAGAGTCCTCAGGAGATGTGCTACTGATGCCTTGGGCCCACCCATGTGTTCTCTGCTCTCTGTTGGGCCTGTCTGCTCCACACCACGGGGATGGGCAAGCAGGCCCTGCTGGGTGCTGCCTGCAGGCCAACTGCCTGCTGGTCGCCCCACTTGCCTGCTTTCCGGTGGATGCAGCCACCGCCCAGCAGGCCCTGCTGGGTGTCTGCCTGCAGGTGCCCATTGCTTGCTCCCCCTTCCCCACCACCACCGCCCAGCAGGCCCTGCTGGGTGCTGCCTGCAGCCTCCGCTTGTCTGCTCGGGGGTCATCATGGTGACCACCCAGCAGGCCCTGCTGTGTCCTCGATGGCTCACGCCCTCGCCTCCGTAGCCGGCACCCCAGCCGGGCCGCCACCTGTGGGGTCCCTTTGCTGGCTCCTCCTCCTCTGCAGCTGGCACCCAGCAGTGCTTGTCTGCTCGGGGGTCATCATGGTGACCTCCCAGCAGGCCCTGCTGGGTGCTGCCTGCGGTCTGATTGCCTGCTGGGCTCCTGTTGCCAGGGTAATGCCACCAGCGTCCTGTCTCACTGCTATGGGTGCCGCCATTTTGTCCTGGAGTGACAGTTACCTTGCATATTACTCTTTTATTAGATAGGATATATAAAAGCACACTTGGAATGAATAGTTTAGAAGTATCCACTATATATAATTGAATTAAAAAAATCAAACTTGCTCTGAGAGTTAAAAAATTTATAGGATTTTAGGGATGGAAGAAACTTGGGGATTACCTAATCTAATTCCTTCAACTGAAAAAATAACCTCTTTAGACTTTAAGTAACTTTAAACCATTTGGAATTATAAAGTCCAGTTTCCAAATTCAGAGTTCATTTCACCACTGTTTTCTGGTAATCCATACAGTATGTATAATAAGTACTTAAAAGTAAATATAAATAGTTATATATTATGTAAGCCAATACATTTCAATTTTATTTAACCAAAATCCATAGTAAAAAATGTCTTAAAAAATGTCTTAAATTATGATCTACTACCCATTCATACACAAGTGAACAGAAGATTTACGAAACGTTTATACTTAGTACATAATGCAATATACATTTCCACTAGACTGATTTCATGATCTAGTAATGGGTTTCCTCTCCAAGTTTGGAAAACAATAGCCAAGCGCACTGCTCCTGGGATGCATTCACTCTGCTTACACAGCCCTACATAATGCTCCAGGCGTTTCATGTGAGTGCACATCGCCTCCACTCCCTCCAGACAAGGCTGTCAACCAACAGCGTGGCTTAGAACCACAAGGACTTGCTGAAGCACAGTTGTGTATTGCTGCTGCAGACTGCTGAAAACAGCATTTGATTTTTGTTCTTGGATGCAGTGGCAAGAAAAAAAGAAAGAAGGAAGCCTAACAATACTGTCCTTCTTCTCTAACTCTTGCTCACTAAGCCCTTTGCGGATACAAAGCAGGTACATGTTGGGGTGGGAATAACTGGACTTAGGAGGATCAGAGTCCACAGAACAGTCCACTGAGATGCACTCTGATTAGAACTGAACAGAGTGCTGCTTCTTTTTTGTCTTTAACCTGGGGTTTTAAGATCTAACTGAGGAAATCACATCTTCCTAGGTGTTATAAGAAATGGTTTTCGAGAAGCAATCAATGACAAAGATCATTCACAAAAGTAAGTGTGTGACCATCAGAAGAAATGAATCATCTCCTATCAGTTTCTTTCTTTCTTTTTAAAAAATACTTTTATTGATTTCAGAGAGGAAGGGAAAGGGAGAGATAAAAACATCAATGATGAGGACACACTCGGGGCAGACTCCGTGAGCACCAAAGCCCCAATGAAACAACTCTTGCCCCATAAGGGTGTCTCCAGCACAGAAGTTCTCCCACTGTAGTCACAGCTGATTCGCATAACCAAGTGGCTTGGAGGTCATTTCCTCTTGGTGATCACCTGACTCAGAAAGCCACTCTATCAACCCAGGGAAGCAGCCAAAATGCGGAGACAAAGAAACAGATCACAAATGACAGAAATGGAGGAAAACAAATGACAGGATATAGAGTTCAAAACCACAGTTATAAGGTTTTTCAAAAATTTTCTAGAAACCGCTGATAAACTTAGTGAGACCCTCAATAAATCTAATGAGACCCTCGAAGATATGAAAAAGGACCAACTAGAAATTAAGCATACACTGACTGAAAAAAAGAACATTATACAGAGATCCAACAACAGATTAGAGGAACGCAAGAATCAAGTCAAAGAATTTAAATACAAAGAAGCAAAAAATACTCAAATGGATAAGCAAAAACAAAAAAGAATCCAAGAATTGAAGACAGTGTAAGGAGCCTCTGGGACAACTTCAAGCATACCAACATCAGAATTATAGGGGTGCCAGAAGAAGAGAGACAGCAAGATATTGAAAACCTATTTGAAGAAATAATGACATAAAACTTCTCCTACCTGGTAAAAGAAATAGACTTACAAGTTCAGGAAGCACAGAGAATCCCAAACAAAAGGAATCCAAAGAGGACCACACCAAGACACATCATAATTAAAATGCCAAGAGCAAAAAAGACAAGGAGAGAATTTTAAAAGCAGCAAGAGAAAAGCAGTCAGTTACGTACAAGGGAGCACCTATATGTCTGTCAGCCGATTTCTCAACAGAAACTTTGTAGGCCAGAAGGGAGTGGCAAGAAATATTCAAAGTGATGAACAGCAAGAACCTACAGCCAAGATTACTTTATCCAGCAAAGCTATCATTCAGAATTGAAGGTCGGATAAAGAGCTTCACAGACAAAAAAAAGCTAAAGGAGTTCATCACCACCTAACCAGTATTATATGAAATGCTGAAAGGTATCCTTTGAGAAGAGGAAGAAGAAAAAGTAAAGATAAAAATTATGAACAAGAAATATGTATCTATCAACAAGTGAATCTAAAAATTAAGTGAATAAAAAATCTGATGAACAGAATAAACTGGTAAATAGAATAGAGTAAGAGGTATAGAAAGGGATCGGACTGACAATTTTCGGGGGGAAAAGGGTGTTGGGGGTGCGGGAAGAGAGTGGACAATAATCGTACACCTATGGATGAGAACAGCGGGAGGGAGGGCGATAAGGGCAGAGGGTAGAGTGGGAACTGGGAGGAGGGGAGCTATGGGGGGAAAAAAGAGGAACAACTGTAATAATCTGAACAATAAAGATTTAAAAAAAAGTCACCTTATATGCTAGAAAATACGGTATTTCTTAAATAATAAGACGTTAATAATCTAAACTAATAAAAGCGAAATATTAAAATTAACCGTTTCTCCGGGACGCAGTAAGCCACGCCCACCAGCCAATCAGAGCGACTGTATGCAAATTAGCCCAGCCAAGATGGTGGAGGCCGCAGCCCTGGTGTGCGGCTTCTCCAGGGCTGCGGCCTCCGCCATCTTGGGAGCCTCCGGCCTGCGGATGCCTTTCCAGGTGGAAGCTGGGGGGGGGGAGGCGGGCACCAGGCAGCTGCCCGCGCCCCGGAAGGGGGCGTGGGGGCGAGGCGGCCGGATCCCCGTGGCCCCGCCCAGGAGGCTATGGGGCAGGCAGTGCCACCCCACCCGGGGGCCAGGCAGCTGGACCCCTGCGGCCCCTACCTGGAAGGCCATGGGGCGACCAGCGCCTCCCCACCCGCGGCTTCCCAGACAGGAGCCTTCCGGGGCGCGGGGAACAGGTGGCCGGACCCCCACGGTCCCCGCCCGGGAGGCCATGGGGTGGACAGTGCCACCCAACCATCAGCTTCCCAGGCGGGTGGCCCGTAGGATCAGTGGGAGCTGTGGCCGGCCTGAAAACTGCCCTTAGCCCCTCACCCAGGCTTGCCACACCCCCTAGGGTGAGGGTCTCCACTGGGGAGCTTGGCCAGCCTGCAAACAGACATTGGCCCCTCACCCAGGCTGGCCAGGCACACCAGCAGGTGGACATCCCCAGAAGGATCCCAGACTGGGAGAGGGCACAGGCCGGGCTTAGGAACACCCCCCCCCCCACCCCAGTGCACATATTTTTGTGCACCGGGCCCCTAGTAATAAATAATAAAACCAGGCAAAACATCGATGAGAGAATCATTAATTGGCTGCTTCCTGTACGCCCCCTACTGGGGATCGAGCCCGAAACCTGGGCATGTGCCCTTGACTAGAATCGAACCCTTCCGTCTGCAGGCTGGCAGCCAAACCAGCTAGGGTTCTATCAGTTTCTTTTGAAATCTATGCCTGTTCTTCTTTCCTTTTGTCATGTGTCTAAGTGACTTACACTTAGTGGAAAGGAAAATGATGTGAAACTTACCCCTATGAATTCCATTTCAGCTAACAATTATTTTATTCTTTCTTTGTTTCATCCCACAAACACTCATTGAGTGCCAACTATGAACTAAAGCAAGATGCTTCAGGTCTGCAGTGAGTGATCCAGTAGTGGTGGCTGGGCAAGCCACCCTGGTCTTTCTTCAGGGAGGGTTACAATCCAGAGTAGACCATGCAAAAGGGGTATCTGTGCCCTGGCCATGTGGCTCAGTTGGTAGGAGAATCATCCTGTACACCAAAAGGTTGTGGGTTCAATTCCCAGTTAAGACACATACGTAGGTTGTGGGTTCGGTCTCCGGTTGGGTTGCAAATAAGAGGCAAACAATTGATGTTTCCCTCTCTCTAAAAATTAATAAGCATATCCTTGGTGAGGATTTAAGTGGAAAAAAAGAGGCATTTGTATTCTTTGTCACGTTAATTCATTCTTTCTCACTATTTCTTATACTGTAAATGACAGACCTGTAAAAATTCAGACTTACTCTTATCCAGAAGAGTGTTGATAAAATTCAGAGTAGGAAATACCAGCACAATTCATTAACACCTGAGTAAGTTCTCTGAGATAGAAACTCACATACCTTGAAGTACACAGTTCCCTTCTCCTTGACAATGGCAGCCTGCTCCAATTTTTCTTTGGTATCCATCTCCCAGGATTCTTTGGCCTGTTATGTAAATTTGTCACAATGGTTAGGTGAACAGAGAAGGAAAAGGCATTAGCTGATGCCCATAGAACAAGAAGTAGCTCCTTATAGAGGCCACCTACACCTCAAACACACTGGCTTTTAAAACTGTGCCACCGCCAAAGTGAGTTCTAGTTACTGCCAGGCTAGAAATGGCTTTCCAATGGAGACCTCGCTGCTCAGGAGGGAGGAGCAGAAAGTGTGGGAGACTGCGGCAGAGCACATCTGGAGAGGTGTGAGATGAGGCCACACAGTGGAAGCTAGAATCCCTATTTCCCTCACATAAAGGCACCGCTCAGTTGCCATTATGACTTGGAGCAGTTTCTCTCAGGCCTTGGTTTTCAACTCTAAAATGGGAACGCTACTGCAGGCACGTCACAGTTGTATATTCATGAGAATTTTTAAAATCCAGGTCGTGTAGTGTCTCTTCCACTCTAACGCAACCAGATATATAAAGTTTCCACACTGTGTCCACCTGCAGATGTATCCTCGGGGAATTTCAAGCAAAACGTAACTGGGAGGGTAAAGCTGATGCAAAAACATAATTTCAAAGCCATAGATAAACGATTTAATGATCATCTGCTCATTTGTATTATGTGTGTCATTATTCTCCCAAACTAAAGGTACGAATCCAGAGACAACTGCACTTCTATTATGAACAACTGGATTTAGGAGGATCAGAGTCCACAGAACAATCTGGGGTCCTTTAGGGAAAACAAGGCTATGTCAGAGCCACTTGCTGTGTAGGAATTATAAGCTTAAGTGAGTACCTGTAAAATTCTCTCTTCAAGACACTTGGTGGTATATTCCTGGTGTTCCACTCCCACTCCCTCACCCCCCAAAGTGAATAATGAGAGTTCCTAGTCTTTCTGGCAACTCCATGTTGCTTCCTAACAACTTAGCTCTAACAGTTAAAATCCTGTAACCAGGGCCCTTTGCGTTTCTGTATGAGGTTCAGTCTTTATGGAGTACTAAACGTCCTTAATACGAGGCAGGACATCCAATCATGTTGCTTGCACAGCACACCCCTTCTTCACATGGTTTCAAATAAAGCAGGTGTGGGTACACCTGGGTGATGACAGACCCAGCTCACTGTGGGCAAAGGAGAGCCCCAGGGGGAAGGGGCAGGGAGCTATTTCATTGAAATGGGAATAGGAACATCATATTCCGCATAACCATATGCAAGGCATGATCTCTAACGATGTGGAGGCAGAGCTGCAGGATCAGCGCTAAGCTAGCAGGCCGTCCAAAGAGGTTCTGTGACAAGAAGCAACGGTCAAAGATGAGAACATGTCTGCTTTGAGGAACATGAGTGTGAGGTTTGATCAGCAGCATCACTGCTAGGGGATCCCAAAGACCTCCTCTGCCTTTCTTAGCCCAAAGCTACAGGTCTACTGGACTGGCAACGGTCTCCTCTCAGAATCTAGTGGAAAATGAAGTCTTGTGTCCAGTCCAAAGCAGAATGCACAGAAGCTGGAGGGAGCCCTGAAGTGAGAAATACACACCAGGGCAGGCTCTCGGGAGGATGGGCTCTGGTGACTGCTGCGCAGGGACTCAGCTGGACTTACAGAATGTCTAGCTTGGGCACACGCTCTGTGCTTGTCCAGCGAGGCTGCTGCTGGGAGCTTCCAGGGGCAGGCCTGAGATGGAAATATACTCAAGAGGCCTGCTGTTTCTGCCCTCAAGGCCACTGACAAACTCTTTTTTTCTACTTGGACAGGTATGAAAAGAAAAGGCCTGGGGTTAGCAGGTTGTCCCTGTGTTCCTTGTCACAGAGCCTGGTGGCCCATGAAGCCTTGCATTTTTGGACAGTAACTTGGAGCCACGCTGAGGGCCTCTTCACCACTTGAGAAGGGTACAATCCGTTCAGCACTGGAAAACAGCGCCCCTCCCCCAAGGAGCGGCTTGGCAGACGTGAACCTTTTTGTCTTCAACCCAGGAAAAAAAAGTACAAAAAGAACAAGTCTAGGAACAAATAGGGAACAAGTGTTGGATTCTACCCAAAAAAGTAAAAAAAAAAAAGGGGGTGGGGTGGGGGGAGAGGAGGGGCTGACACATAGGAACGAACTCTGAACACTGCACTCCGTAGCTGTGGGTCAGCCATGCTGGCTCAGGGGTCCCAGACAAGACAACATGCAAGTAAGACCACTGACCTACGCCACCCAGAAATACATTCTATAGTTCATAGGAAGTGGGCATATACCAAAGAAGAAATATACTATGATTTCAGAGAAGTTGGTATTTTCTCACCTTTTCGAAGCTCTTAAGTGTAACTTCATATATAAGCTCAGCATTAGGTTCAATGCCAAATTTAGGCTTCCCTGCCTCTCCAAAACCATATCTGAAATGGAGAGTAAAAAATAAAACTTTGTAAGACTTGGCGCATTTCCAGGCACTTCCTTTGATACTTTGTGGCATCACATGAGCGCAGAGCTAACATCTGCAAACTACACAGACCGGAGACCCTGAGGACAAGCCAGATGCTGATCAGAAGACCCTGCCAGGTGCCCCTGCAGCTTCAGGACCCAGGACAGGCTGAGCCTCCTTCCTTCTTCACATCCCTGTGCGATTGCAACACCTGTTCTCCCCGGAACAGCTTGCTTATTGTGGCCTCAATGTCACCGCCCTTTCCTCTGCTTGATTTTCTACCGAGTTCTTTTGATAGAACAGCCTTCAGTTTGGCTATTAGGACCCGCCCCGAGGCCTCAGCAGCAGGAGAGCGAGTGCCCACAGTGCTGTGCATTAGAGGCTTTCAACTCTGAAGTGCAGTCTCCATCAAACAGCACAGCACCACTTCCAGGCAGAGGAATGAGAGGAGAGGCTCACAGAGCAGGGGAAAAATACATTTTCACAGCATTTCTTAGATAGTTTTAAAGGATACACTAGAAAATATGAGTGACATAACAAATATATAACCAAAAGAACAGCCCTAGCAACCCTCATAAAGGACATTCCTTCCCCCTGGCTGGTGTGGCTAAGTTGGTTGAACATTGTCCTATACACCGAGGGGTTGCAGGTTTGATTCCCAGTAAGGGCACATCCTACATTGGGGTTTGATTCCCGGTCAGGGTGCATGCAGGAGGCAAACGACTGATGTTTCTCTCTCTCCCGCTGTAAAAGTCAATGAAAACATACTTGGAAAAAAAGAAATAGAGAGAAAGCAATATTCTTACAGCTCTGTGGTTCTTATACTAATTGCTACAACTTTTAGCCAAAATCTATCTGGACAAAATCACTGCAGACATACAAATTTGATTTTCAGATCACGTAGGATCTTTAATAAATGCAAGGTATTCGGGGAGGACACATCTATCAGAATAAAGTGCTGACGGAGCTTCGTCTGTCTGGTTCAATGGTTTCCGAGCGTCTGCAACAACACCCAGCACATTAGGAAAGCGTGCACTGGAATATATTGTTCTCATTTACTAGCATTTCAAGCCAGACTACTTTTTAATATATAGAAGGACAATGCGAAAACCTTAGCAAACCCAAACTTTCAGGCTATGGGTTGAAAGATGCCAAACCAGGTCAATGCCAATGAATTTTCTCTGGGGCATAAGGACCAGAGTGGGAATATACAAATCCTGTTGCTTGCACTCGTCTCTTTACCCCTTGCCTGAATTTTCCCGGAAGAAAATGATTACTCACTCACCTCCACTGTTACACAAGTAAATGGAAGTTGGAGCCAGAGCAAGGCCATGAGAGCTGGTAGGAATGGGGTGTGGTAGTCATAATAGCAGGGCAAAGGGTATCTTCAGCAAAAAAATAAGAGGACGTAATTGCCAGTGGCCAATTATAGGAGGTGGTGACCAGTTCTCTAACTGAGTTCCTAGACTTATGTGTCTGCTATTCTGTTCCTGCCATCTGGTAAATAAAGAACATTCCGTAACTGCTGGGAACTGGGCTGTGGGGATACTCCTTGCGGAGCGTGTTTACTGACCGCATGTTATATTTGGAGCCCTGGGCTACACAGGTACAAATCCAACAGCACTGGTTCTCAACAGGGGTGGATTTAACCCTCCCCCCCCCGGGATATTTGGCAATGTCTGAAGATGGGTTTATCACACAGAGGAAGGGGGTATAGGCATCTAGTGGGGATAGACCAGGGAAACTACTGAACATCCTACTACTATGTACATGTCAGCCCTCACAACCAAGAAACTTCCAGCCCAACATGTCAGTAGTGCTGAGGATGAGATGAGAAAATCTGCCTTAGTGGAACTCACAAATAGAGGTCTAATGGCCGGGGGTGGCCAGGGTGGGAGTAGGGTCAAGGGAGACACCAAATTGTCCTGGTTTTTATCAGTGGGATTAAGGAAGACTGGGGAAGGGCATTGTACCTATAAGCTCTCCTGGGTCAGATGAAGAGATTCTGTGGCAATGCCTGTGGAGCACAGTGTCCTGAGAGGAGCATCTAGCCTGACTGCCACGTTACACAGAAAGCTGTCTGCCTGACGCTACACCAGCCCGGCAGGCTAGGACCCCAGGCACAGAAACGCTTCTCACTGAAGACGAACTCCACAAGTGGGATTCTGGGGTTTAACCAAGAGACAAGCTAGGCTACAGTAACAGAAGGAATTCGTTATTAATGTTTTTTCCTTTTTTCTTTTTCTTTTATTGTATCTATATTCTTTTATTGTATGTATATGAGAAGATGGATGTTAGTGAACATATTTCACAATATATGTAATTCAAACCATCATGCTATATGCCTTAAACTTAATGTATGCCAATTTTTTTTCAATAAAACTGGAAAAAATATACTTCTATTTAGTGAATTGGCAAGGCCACAAAGCAAACTTGAATAAATCCCAAATAAATAAAAATAAATAATAAATATAATATTCTTGGATCACAATTCAATAAAAATACATTTTTTAAAAGTCAGAAGGAAAAAGTTCTCCTGGCTAGAGATGTGAAAATCTTAATCTTAAGAAAACTGTTGATGCAGGGGTACTTCAAATATGATAAAATGTGTAGAAAAGAATAAGGAAGAAAACAGTATATGCCAGAATCTCTGAGATACACATAAAATGGTACTCAGGGGAGCATTCATAGTATATATATATTTTAAATATCCAAATTCTAATTTTACTCCTTTTGTATACTATTCATGTAATAATTTATAATACTTACTGATATACCTTTATATGTATTTGCTCCCACATGCATATACAAGTACATAAATATACAAATAAACAGGCATTAATTTGCAGTCTTTGTCGTTTTATAGTACAATAAAGTCAGTAATAAAGTAAAACAATGTAGATGACATTAATGTTTTTAAATTAATAGTTGCCTGCAGACAGCAGAGATACAAATGGCGACTTAATGACCACTAGCCTTCATGCGCATACAAGCACGTAGGCCATAAGTTCTTACCAACTGCTGCCTTTTACAGGCAAAAAACTGACGCCCAGAGAGAAGTGCTCCCTGAGAGTCACACAAAGAGGAGAGGAGAGCCGGGATTTAAGTTCAGACTCTGTGCGATCCCAGGAAATGGTTTAGTTTTTGACCCAGGCTGCCATGTTTTTGTTTGGGGTTGGTACAGGACAAGAACATAAGGAAAAAGTCAAAACTAGCCACCCTTAAACTAAAGTGAAAAAAGTGAATAATCACAGTACTTAAAACAATACACAAGATACTGTCCTGGTGAGAAGAGAGAAAATAAGTTCTTTGGAAGTGTTTTATAAACTTCTTATGGAAACATCCTGTCAAATAGTCTACTGGAATGGAGGACATGGTATGCCCTGGAAATCTTTAGAGAAGGCACTATAGGTGACAGGAAGTAACACAGAACACGTATTTGCAAGAGCCACATGTACAATGCTCAAGTGCAGTGGTGCACAGGCCTGGCGCGTGGGGTTTTCTACATACGGGGATAATGCCACACAGTGCATGTGTGAACAGTCTCCTTTTGCACAGCAGGCCTTTGCGTAACTCAACATATTAACTGACACTTAAAAATATATATATTTTACTGATTTTGTACAGAAAGGAAGGGAGAGGGATAGAGTTAGAAAAATCAATGAGAGATCTATCAGGTGCCTCCTGCACACCCCCCACCGGGGATGTATCCGCAACCAAGGTACATGCCCCTGACCGGAATCAAACCTGGGACCCTTCAGTCCGCAGGCCGACACATTATCCACTGAACCAAACTGGTCAGGGCTTAACTGACATCTTGAAGAAAAAAATAACATATTCCTTTTGAGGGTTATGTGTGTCAGGCACTTTAAGTTCTTTACATGCTTTATCTTATGTAGTTCTCCACAACTTTATGATATTCTGTCTCCCCCACTTTATAGAAAGGGAAACTAAGGCTTAGGAGAATTAAGTGACTTTCAGAAGTACACACAGATTACTAATGATATGACAAACAATTTAAAATTGCAAAGAACTATTTGCATTAATAAACATAAGGATAATTTGTTTCTCTCTGCCATTAAACTTGAGATATCTGCCTCTACAAGTGCCTTGTCAGCCAGGTTAAAATACAACAAACAGATTCAAATGATAATCATATGCTTAGAGTGTACAAAGAACTTATCCTCTAGAAACTAAACTCTGTAAAGATAGATGGGACATAAATACCACTCTCTTTATAGAAGTCTAGAACTACCGCAATTTTGGAATGCCAGATTAAAAACCATTAGAGATTATTTAGATATGGAGGAGAAAGCCTTTTCCATGCATTGCTTGATTTAAAAAAAAAAAATTCATTATAGAAAGAGAAAAATCGGTTCACCTACAAATATTAAGTAAATATAAATAAAAGACACTGAAGTGGGAATCCAGTAGTAGAGAAAGGAATAAGACAGAGGAAAAGAAAATATTAAATAAAAGTTGCCAACAGTGAAAGCTGTAACAAGGTTTGTAACAAGGTTCAAGGTGGTGAGCATTTTGGAAGGGTTTTCAAGTGAGTAGTGGCATGGTTAAAACATCACTTGAAAAACAGGATCATGGCCCAAGTGTTAGGGCAAAGGTAAATATGCCATTGATTACTACTGAGGCTGCACAAAGGCAAGCGATTATACAACAGGCGCAATATTAACTACTGGTAAGTCTATTTCATCAAGATTCTTAATTTCTCAAAATCCTACTGACTGAAACCCAAAGAGCCAGAGAGGGTGTAGACATGAGATAAGCAGATGCACTTACAGGCAAACAGAATCAAAATACCCTGGTTTCTCTCAAGGGCCCATTTCTCAAGATAGAAGGGTTGGGCCCATGGTATAATTTTAGATCTAAAAATAATACCAAACATGTTTTCACAAGAGAGACTGTTAGTGTCTGATAGTTCTAAGCTTGGAAGTGCTAATGGGTATCCTTACGATGGAAAAAATTTAGGCAAAAGTGAGTCATCTCCACTGCCTTTAGGTCTAGGAAGAGCACTTGTTTTTTCTCAGGGACTCTGTGTAAGAACAGGTGGCACAAATTCAAGTGATAGTAAGTCATCCAAATGCTTCTTCTTCTTCCAACCCACCATGTTTTACTGCCTCATTTGGAGAAAAGGGAACAGGGGGCAGAGGATCACATGAGAAGTCCCAATAGCTTCCTGTCTTGGCAATATGGCAAACAAGACAAATACACAAAAAAGCAAAACTTGTCTGTCAGTCTTATTAACACACATCAATCAAGTAAACAGGTCCATAAACCTTTGTTATATAAGGCCCAGTAATTCACCCCATCACTAACCATAACTTGATGTTTCTGTTAGCATTAACTTCACTGGAAATATCAAATGTTGACCGAACAAGCAAGCATATCCTTGTTCTTTAGACAATGTCACTGTGCACTGAATTGGTACGCTGCTTACCGTGGTCCAAGACACAAAATACATTGTTCTTCCCGCTGCATTTTCTCCAGGGCTTTGTCAATTCCGATTGGAATGTCGTGGTCTTCTCCTTCGCCAACAATGAAAACCACATCTCTGCAATCAAACATTCTTCCACCACAGCGGCCTTCCAGGTGGACTGAGGGAGAGGAGACAGGCAGTCAATCAAGCTGCTCTTTAGGACTGGCGAACTTAGGGAAGTGATAAGCGAGTGTTTTCCCTTCTCACTTCATCTAGAGACACAATGGTATGTGTTGTGGAAGTTTAGTCTACCCAGTCTGAAATTTAAGAGCAATCATGTTTCTTCCTGTTTTAAGCTTAAACTTTGAAATTACTGATAACTATATCAATATGATAGTTTAGTGAATAATAAAAGTGTGGAAAATAGGTTTAATTGAAACCTACTAAATGGCAGAGGTTTCATCAGAGGATCAAGAAATACTATATTAATGAATACATAACTATCAAAATGCCACCAATTTAATATCAAATATGTAATGGCTTACACCAGGGGTCCTCAAACTTTTTAAACAGGGGGCCAGTTCACTGTCCCTCAGACCGTTGGAGGGCCGGACTATAGTTTTTAAAAAAAACTATGAACAAATTCCTATGCACACTGCACATATCTTATTTTGAAGTAAAAAAACAACACGGGAACAAATACAATATTTAAAATAAAGAACAAGTAAAGTTAAATCAACAAAGTTACCAGTATTTCAATGGGAACTATGGGCCTGCTTTTGGCTAATGAGATGGTCAATGTCCGGTTCCATGTTTGTCACTGCTAGTCGTAACAGGTGATGCAAGTGTGCATCAGTTAGTCTAGATCTGGTTGGAGATTTCAGATGTTTCATTCTGGAAAAAGTCTGTTCACAGACATAAGTGCTGCCAAAGATGGCTGCCATTTTGTGTGCATGGTTCCTGATATTAGGATATGTCTCAGAGGGGAGAGATGCATAGAATTAGGAAGGCTGCTTGACTAAATGTGTCTTTCAGAGAGTCACAATTCTGCAGTTCAGCCAGTTCCATTTGGTAAACTGTATCCACATTTTCAATGTCAATAGAAAATGGGTTACAGAAAAGCTGTATGTCCTCTTCATGGAGATGAAGCTCTTTAAATCTAAATGGGAACTCCTTTTGCAACTTTTCCAGTGCATCCACACGTTTTGTTTGGAAATGCAACCAATGGTTTTTCCGCTAACAGATTTTGAGTTGTGGGGAGATGGTGGAAATTTTCCTCCTTCACTTGTTTGATGAGGAGGCCTAATTTTACTTCAAATGCTTTCACATGTGATTGTATATCACAGATGAGCTTCCCCTTTCCTTGAAGTTGCACATTGAAACTGTTGAGTAGCTCTGTTACATCTGTCAGAAAGGCAAGGTGCCATTTCCATTCTGCATCATTGAGCTCTGGTACTTGTTTTTTGAGAGAAGAAAAGCTGTAATCTGTGGAAGTAAGTCATAGAAATGTTTCAAAACTCTCCCTTGACTCAGCCAACGGACTTCTGTGTGGTACAGAACATCTTCATAGGCAACATTTAGCTCAGACAGAAATTCCTGAAATTGTCTGTGGTTTAGTGCTTTAGCTCTAATGAAGTTAACACAAGATACCACAATTTTCATAAATGTCCCACTTCAGTGACTTACTACGCAGCGCATGTTGGTGGATGAGGCAGTGTATGGCTATTGGATGAGAATGGTTATGTTTGTCCATCTCTTGGTTAATGCGAGCAATTACTCCTTTCTTAGACCCCACCATGCTAGGAGCACCATCAGTTGTCATATTGGCTAGTTTAGCCCAGTCCAGCTCCAAACCATTCAGTTTGGCAAACCTTTTCATAGATATCCTCTCCTTTAGTTGTTCTTTTGATGCTTCGCCGTGCAGCAAGCTCTTCTGTGACTTCGAAATAGTCATTTGTCCCACGAATAAAAATTAGAAGTTGTGCAGAATCACGAACATCATTACTTTCGTCGAGTGCCAAGGAAAAATAGGAAAGTTTCTTTGCGGAGTGTTGCAAATGCTGATGCAAATTGTCTCCCATTTCTTCAATCCTTCATGTAACTGTAGGTCCTGAAAGACTCGCTGTACTAAATAAATCGGCCTTCTCTGGACACATCTCTTTAGCAACAGAAAGAAGGCATTCTTTAACAAATTCTCCCTCCATGGTATGCCAGTGCACGCTATTAGCTTGGCAACTTGAAAACTTGCTCGCAGTGATGAAATATTTAGCTGCTTCTGCTTCACAAAAGTATTTTGCTGAGTTGTGAATGTATTTTTCAGTTTTAATCTTTTCTCTTTTCTCACTTCTCCAACCAAACAATCATATTTATCTTTATGTTGAGTTTGATAGTGTTAACGCAAACTGTATTCTTTGAACACAGACACTGTATTCTGGCATATCAAACACACAGCTCTTTCCTTGTACTGCATGAAAAAGTAATCCTAAGTCCACTGTTCTTTGAATATTCTATACTCCAAATCAATTTTTCTCTTTCTTGATATCATTGTTTCCTAGGGATTCCAAATTGCTATTAGTAAAATACCAATACATATATGTATTTATATACACAGTGCTACAAAAAACAATATACCAGCAATAACTTTGCCCACACAGAGACATACAGACTGCACTGCCCATCAATGCAGTCTGATCAGTGCCCATCAATGCAGCCTCACCAGTGCCCATCATGGTGGAACTCCGCTTTTACCTCAGGCTCACACCGGTGCAGTGCGGCAACCGGCACGGTTCCTCCACCACCTTTCCGGTTCATACTACCCTGTGTGAACCGCGATCTGTGAACTCCCACAGGAATCTGATCGCATGGGTGAGATGACCCATACAATCAGATGCCACTGCAGGAAAAAAGAAGGCACGTATGCATTTTTTCTTCCGAATCTAATGCCGAGTTCAGCCATACAAGCATATGGCTGAACTCGCACTGCTCAGAGATCGTAACAGTGTGAACCGGGGCTTACACAGCATACAACATACAACATCATACACAACTGAATAGCAATCAAAATATAAATGCACTTACTGTCAATTAAATTGGGTTTCCTACTACTCGGCTGTCTGCAGAGCTGGATTAAGTTCCCATGGGGCCCTAGGCAGATTACCAGTTTGGGGCCTCCAT
Source organism: Murina feae (assembly GCA_004026665.1). Lineage (NCBI taxonomy): Eukaryota > Metazoa > Chordata > Mammalia > Chiroptera > Vespertilionidae > Murina > Murina feae. The sequence goes on from PVJC01015259.1 coordinate 20,827, forward strand.
GCGATAACACTGAGCATTGACCATTTGCAATAACACTGACGGCTGACAATTTGCATTAATGCTGAGCATTGACCACCTGCATGAACACTGAGCACTTACAATTATCATTACCACTGAGCACTGACCATTTGCATTACCTCTGAGCGCTATTTGCATTACCTCTGAGTGCTGACCATTTGCATTAGCACTGAGCGCTGACTATTTGCGTTAACACTGTGATGCAACCCCCCTAGAAACTGTGATGCAACCCACCCCCACCAACTAACCAACTTAAAAAAGGCTCTTCTAACTTCAAAAAAGGCGCCCCCTATCTGCAAAAAAAAACCACCTCCTAACTTCAGAAAAAAAGTCCCCCTTAACCGCAAAAAAAAGGCCCTAACTTCAAAAAAAAAAAAAGACCTCCTAACTTAAAAAAAAAAATTCTGACTTGTTCTTACCTCGGTCCTCAGGCAGCAGCAGGCTCTGCACAGGCAAGCTCCTGACTCGTCCTATCACACCCGAGACTGAGAGGAGGAGTGGAGAGACAGAGAGGAGGGGAGTCGGATAGTGCCGCACATTTCACACATGCGCACTGCAGTCCGGGACCAGTCGGCTGCTAAGCAGGACAGGCAGCAGCGGAAAAACACCCAGCAGGCCGGTTAATTGTCCTCAGCGGGCCGCATGTGGCCCGTGGGCCGTAGTTTGAGGACCCCTGGCTTAAACATTTAGAACTGTACCTTGGCTTTAGACGCTAGGATGAAAAACAACTGAATGACCATTTCCCATTGACATACAAAGGTTAACTAAATACAGAAGTTCTTTTTTTCCTTTAAGGGTTTCCTTGAAGGGTCTCATTCACAAATATCTACCAGGTGTACCGGTTAATAGTGGCGGATTTTGTAATCAAAGACAACATGATAATTTCAAGAGAAACATCAAAAGTGCTTTATTCAAAGTAATGTCCATCGCTAGCTACACATTTCCCCCATCTTGTAGGTAATTTATGGATACCATCCAATAGAACTTTTCTTGTTTTGAGGCAAACCATCCAGAGACCCAATTTTCCACTTCTTCGTACGTTTTGAAGTGCTGCTCAGAAAGTGCGTGTGCCATCGATCAGAACAAGTGGTCATCTGAAGGAACAAGGTCTGCTGAATACGACAGGTGGGTTAACACTTCCCAGGTAAGATCTTTTAATGTGTCTTTAACTGGTTTTGAAGTGTGTGATGGTGTGTCATCATGAAGCAAAATTACTTTGCTGTGTCTTCTGGCCCATTCTGGTAGTTTCATGATCAAAGCGTGGTTCAAACTGATTATTTGTTGTTGGCAGCAATTAGTATTAATGGTTTCATCTGGTTTTAGAAGCTTTTGTAATCAAAGAAAACACGGTGGTGGGGCACCAATTGCATTGCATCCGCCTTGGCTTGCCTGGTGCCAGTGTGCATCGCAGTGTAGTTGTCTGGACAGTCATTCTGCTGTTCGGTCATTCAGTCGATTTGCATATTACACTTTTATTATAGATCTATCTATATATATATATAAAAGCCTAAGCAACCATTCGACCAGTAGCTATGGTGTGCACTGATCACCAGGAGGCAGACGCTCTGACCAGCAGGTTAGCTTGCTACTGGGGTCCAGCCGCTAGGGACTGGGTGAGACGGGCTGGACACACCCTGAAGCCCTCCAGCGGATCCTCCCCAGCCAGCCAATCTCCCATGGTACCTTCCTGGCCCCGATAGTGCACCAGTGGGGTCCCTTGGCCTGCCTGCACCCTCTTGCAATCTGGGACCCATTGGGGGATGCCTGCAGGCCAGGCCGAGGGACCCCACCCGTGCACGAATCTGGGCACTGGGCCTCTAGTATTTGAGTAAAATGGAAAACCCAATGGCAATATCATCAACAACTGTTCTAGCCATATCCCTTGGTGGAGAAATAAATGTGCAGTGTGGCAATCATCACAAACCAAATTACTTATCCATTGCCTTTAAAATGTTAAGTTGAAGAGGTCAATTTCTTAGGGCCCAATTCCCCACTCCACTCAGCTCATTTTGAGAGTAATGTCATATCAGACAAGGGGCTTTTATGGTTTTTCAAGACAAAATAAGAAAAATGCATATATTTTTTTCTTCATCGATTAGACTTTTCCCCCTCTAGGATAAGCAATTCTCTCAAACTCTCAATTACTTTTTTTTTTTTTTAATAGTAAGGGTTATTCATTCCTTACAATTTAGATCTTTGACTCAATAAGAAAAAACTGATTGCTTGTATCATTGCACAATATAGTATTTTATCTTTCATAAGAAAATTCTTTATCCCTACTTCTGTAATCTAATGGCCTAGATTAAAATGTAATGATTTCCTAAAATGCTTACATTTTTTTTTTTTTTACTGGTTGCTCTACTGTACCTCAATAACTTGCTTTAGAGACTTAAAAAAAAATCATTCTGTTATAGTCATTCCATGAGACAATTATTTTCCAAACACAAATTTAATTCCAACTTACTCTACTTTTGAACTACATGATTTCCAAGGTGTGAAGCTCTAAAATTCTATGATTCTGTGACCCAGTAATACAACTCTCAATATATGCCACAAATCAGTTTTAAAGGTAGTTCCCATAGTTAATCATTTGATCAGTTACTTTTAGCCTGGGCCTGAGAAATGAGAGAAACCCTGAAGACACCAGTTCCACAGACACAGGAGCCACAATGTCTCATGGACATTTATGCCTTTCTAATTCACTAGGGTTAATACCATCATGATTTTTCCCCACTGCAGACTTAGGATGGAGTCGAAGTTTGGCCAAACAAGAAAAGGCCTGACTCTCAGGGTACAGCTGGCAAATAGGAATTTTGCTCTTTGTCCCATACTCATAAATGCTGATGGTTCTATTCCACAAACTTTTGGAACGCTTTAGATAAAACGTAATCAACTTGCAACACACTGAGAATTCTTTTGAATTGGAAAATATCTGAAAAATAAATTCAATTTTATTATTTTCAAATACATACATATACTAGAAGTTTAGATATTTTTACTAGAGTAAATGCTGATGTTTCTAAAGTTGAGGGTTCTGAAAAGTCTGCGTTAAATATTTTTAAATCTGCCCAAGAAATTGAATTTAGATGAATGCGATGACACTTTTCCTGACAGACTTGCTGAGTGAGCAGTGAAGCTCAGCCCGTGCACTGTGGGATTCTTCAAGTATTGAGATGCCTTAGTAGCTCACAACTGAGCTGACAAATCTTTTTGTCTGAGGTTTATTGTTAGAAGTATCTTCCTCCCTAAAGGACAGTACATTTGTGGGGGAGGAAACTATCAGTACATTCATTGTGGTTTTTGGTTGATCAAGTTTAAATGTGTTTTCAAAACAGGAAACGCAGAGACTGCAAGGACTCCTGCCTGTGTGTCACATCCCAGGCCTGGTTTGGGGTTCGATGCATGTATTAGATATTAAAATTACACAAATAACTCCAGAAGTTCTCCTTACATGTGATATCCGATGATATTAGGAAAAAAAGATGGGCTACTAATAAACATGTTGGGAAAGGTAAGTGAAGCAAACAAGCAAAAAAAGACAAGTTCAAGTCAAATGATAATGAAGGCATGATTAAGAAAGCAAAAACAAACAACAAACAAACAATCCCACATTCACTGCAGCTGGCCTAAGACAATAAATGGTAGAACCAATGTGTGTTTCTGGTAAATTACAGTCTCCTAAGCTGGACCTGAGCAAGCACTACATGCAGAACCATAAAACCTGATAGACTGATCTGTGCGCCCGCCCCCAGCCCCGCCCCAGTTTGTATGTATATATAAAACCACCCCCTTTAATACTGATGCTATCTGGAATGTTAGATAAGAGGTATTATAGCCTTAGAGAGTATATAGCCCGTTGTTTCTTTACATCTACAAGTAGCAAAGGCTATGGCTCCTTAACTGTCTTCTAAACTTGGAACACTGGTGTGACACGCACCACCTCTGATCCACAGCAGCCACACAAATGTGTGCCTATGGCTACAGTAGGGGACCCCTTTGTGGTGACAGAGGCAGACATGCCTATCTCCTACAGAGCCAGTAACTATTTTTTTAAATCATCTCAACAATTGCTACTAAGGACTATTCTGGCAGCTCTAGCTGTGGAGGACCTGCGGTTGCTTCTGACCTTGCATTTCTTAATGCAAATACTCACTTAATAAATATTTAATAATAACCACCATGACTCATTGGGAGCTCAGCCCCTGGGGCTCAGGAGGTCTGTTGCTAATTCCGACCAGTATAATTTATGGGAAGTAAACGATCTATGACGTGTCCAAAGAGAAGAAAAGTATATACAGGATGCTTCTACTTAGGGCTTTTTTGGTAGGGAAAGAAATACACAAAAAGGGACAACATTTTCTTTTGTCTTAAAGTCTATGCAACTTAAAGGAGGGTGGGGGCGGGGGAAGGTCCTCTAATCCCCCCAAAATTAAACCAAACCAAATTACTTGAGTTTAAGCTATGCAATCCGAGTTGTAACCACATCAAGTGAGCCCCGTTTGCTGCAAAACATCACTTAAGCTGGAGCTCTGACTTATTGTTCTCTGACTGCCCTGGAGCAATTTTGTTTTGAAGAGCACAGAACACCCTGTTCTGAATGTGGCTGGCACATGAACTCAATGTGCTGACAGCAATTTGTACTCTGATTAAACCGTGTGTGTGTGTGTGTGTGTGTGTGTGTGTGTGTGTGTGTACACTGTAGTAACAAAAACTGGAATGCAAAAACTGTATAATTTGTATTTTAGGAAGCAAAAGTGAGAAAGGCTCCACAACCTAAAAATAAAGTGCTGTAAACGCTCCAGCCTATAAAGACGCAGCTCTGGTGAGTGTCTGTTTTCCCTTTTCTAATTATAGTTGTTGGTGTCTGATAGCTTTGCACTCATTCCCAAAACAATTACTGGGTCATAGGGATCTAAATGGGAATGTTGTAATAGCATTACTACTAGGCAAGATTGGTCATTTGGCCAGAGAAAACCAGGTTGTGGCAGGTTACTCCCACTTGCCAGGATTTTTTTCTCTGCTGCCTAATTCATGCCAAATGAGCTTCTCTCTGCCTGTGTCTCCTGCCTAATAGAGCAAGAGCATCCAAGAGACAAGGGGATCTTAACAACCCTGTGAAAAGGCAAATGAGGAAGCAGAGATGGATTTCTAGAGTCAGGAGAGCATATTTAATCACCGATTAGAAGAGAAACTATTCCCACCATGCATGGTGGTCAATTTGGGGGCAAACTGCCTCCCTTTTTTCTCTGCACCATTTCATACTATTTGCGATGAACAAATGCCACTGCAAAATTGCTTATCAACAGATCCGAACTGACAGTAGGCTTGGAAGCTGGCTACTTGAATAGAATAACATTTATACAGATGACATATATCTTAGTCTAAACAGGAAGCATACTCATAGCAATAAATTCTACACCAACACAAATCCTCACCATTCTACACAGGTTAGCACTTTAATAAGACCTGGGTTTCAGTCCCAGTTTGCCATTTAACAACTGTGGCTTTGGGCCAGTTCATTTAAATTGTCTGACTCAGTTTCTTCATGCATAATATGGGGGAAATGATATTAGCTAGCTCATAATTGTTGCGAGGATTCAATTAAATACTGAATAAAGCTCTGACTGGTTTGGCTCAGTGGATAGAGCATCAGCCTGCGGACTCATCCCCAGTGGGGGGTGTACAGGAGGCAGCTGATCGATGTTTCTCTCTCGTCAATGTTTCTGACTCTATCCCCCTCCCATGCTCTCTGTAAAAAATCAATAAAAATATATTTAAAAAAATAAATATTGACTAAAACTTCTAGCCCAATACCTGGCATTCATTCATACGTTGGGGTATCCACTGTGTAAAAACAGTGCTACATATGAATATACAAAGATGAGCTCAATTAATGTTAGCTGTAATCAGTGGCAAATTATACTAGATAAAACTTACTTCAGAAGTTGGTAAAGGAAACCATTTAATGGCTCCACAGAAAAAGCTGTCATATTGTGAATAAAACTGAAAAGTAGGCAAAGGCAATGTCTTATGCTTCTTTTGTATCTCACCGTGCCCAATATACAGTTCAGGGCCAGAAAGAAAATATTTTTTTAATGATTAATCTGAAAACAGAATAGTAGAGGAAATGGTATAAATTTTCACTTATTTATAGGAATTTTCCTTTTTGATATATTAGTCAGTACTCCTATTTTTAATAAATTCCAAAAGTTATTTAAATTCTTTACTTATATGGAGCTTTTGTCTTTTAATATTATTCTAAAATAAATGATCCATTGGCTGGATTTTTTTAATAACAACAAAAAAAGACTATTTTCTACTAAGATTTTACTCTATCTTAAGACTTAAAGATACCTTTTTTAGAAGAAGCTATATAAATCCAAAATATTTGAAAGAATAAATACTATCCATTTTAGACCAAGTGTCACAGTACCTTATTTTGTGAAAACATAAAATAAAATGGTTTCAAGATTTTCTCTCTCCTACTGGACATAATTTGGCAGGACATTGATACTTGAAAAGTATGTGAAAAACCAAACTAAAAAAGAACTCATAGCTCTTATCATATCTCAACCTGGGCACATAAAACCATTCCTCTATTTTTAATTTTTGGTGTTATTTTGTTTTTGGTATTTTATTTACAAAGTCCACACAGCTAGATTTTGTTGTCATTTTAACCTTATGAGAATCCTATCCATATTTTTTGTAATCACTGATGATTTGTTTTATTCCTACCATCTTATTTTAGGTTTTCTATATAAATTTTCGTTATTTTTCTTTTATTACTTTTGCTAGATTTATACAATTCTTCTTGATCCTCTACTTCCCTACTCTCTACTGGGTGGATTTGTAAGTTCTACATGCTATTCTTACTAGTATCTAGCATTAATTTTATTTTAATTTGGCCTTACTGGCTTCAGCCTGGGGAGCAAAGACACAGACCCTAGAGTAAGAATTCTCAATCCTTGGCTGCAAACTAGAATCACTAGGGGAGTTAAAAAAAAACCACACACAACAACCCCCACACAAAACACACACATACACACTTGGGCCTGAGGAGTTCCATCCTTTGAGGTTTGAATCTTTTGTTTAACTGGTCTGGGCTGAAGCTTGGGCATCAGAATTTTAAAAGCTCCCCAGGTAATTCTAAATTCAGCCAAAGAACTACTCCACTAGAGGTTTACTGACCCAGCTGTTCCATATTATTTTATAACCCTGAGGATTGCCCCATAGCCTGCTTCGGCTCCCTCACACCAGCTGCCTGTGGGCTTGGAGTTCTGCCCAAGCTTGTTGAGAAGAACGGCATGTACCTCTACAGAGGTCTTCTCTACACCTGTTTTGGGTTGAATTTCCCAACTCTAGTTTCCATCAGTCCAGTTTCATCTAGTTTACATATTCCAGAATTTTCATAATTTCTGACTCACTTCTTGTATTTTTCCTGGATTCCAGCTCTAACTAATGTGGATTTCTTCCTCTTTTCTTGCAATAATTCCTCATCTCTCACTTCAGTGGGATTTGGAAAGGAGGTGAGAGGAAAGGGTACTCCAAAAATCTGAATCCCTAAAACCACTCTGGAAATTTTCACATTTGAAAATTACTGCCCATTGTCTGCACTCTTTGCATGTGAATGTGGTAGAAAGCACTGTGGGGCAACAGGCAAGAGAGCCACATCCAAGCAGCACCTTGATGTACCAGCCACAAGCACTGAGTTTAACAAAGCAGAAAGGTGGGAGAGACCAGGAGTTGGGAGAAGAGGAGCTGGTGGCTATTTAGAGCCTTAGGTCAGTCAGACTGGATTTTTTATGAAAGCAAAGCTTAAAAGTAACAACGTAGCTACTACTGGCAATTAAACTAAAGTGCCATGACTAACAATCATCATAACAATGTCAATTAGAATACTTTAGAACACAGTGACAGTGTTAAAATGGAAAAAGGACAGCACTGAATAAAAATTACAAGATGGTCAACTTAATTGAGGTAAGAAAAATCACACTGGAACAGTGACTGTTCATATACTGAAAATGATTTTCTACCATTCCTGTAACTTCTATAAACATTTAGAATTCTATCAAAGAATGTTCAGGGCTAGTGGGACCACAGGAGCCAGAGGTCTGCCTGCCTGCATCAGTGTAAAGGAAGGAAGCTGAAGCTCAGAGAGGCAAGGTCCAGAGAGAGCCAGCTGAAGCCAGAACCCTATCTCCTGACCCCTGGTCTAGGCATTTCTCCAACATGCATCTGAGCTCTTCTTTAATTATTCTAAATCTTATTGTGAATGATAACTATCTAAACACTTCAACTGTAATAGTACAGTAATACTATTTTAACTATTTCCAATTTTAGAACTAATTTGGACTAATTTGCTAGACTCATAAAAATATGAGTTTAAAGTAATATATGAAAATAAACTATTTTAGTTTACAGTTTTAAATGAGTGCTTTATTTTCAAATGGGCCTTTTATGATGATAGCTCATGTTGCCATCCTTGTTTAGTGATTTGATTTTTTTTTCCTTAATGGAAGTAGTCCTGCTTTCTCACACCTCTTTTTGAAGTACTTCAGCTCAATAAATGGCATCTTTCCAACATTTATCCACGCAAAATGCATTTTTTGAGTAAGGTTCTGCTGGTGATGCTGGAAACAAAAGCTTCCAGTCACGCAGTCACTGTGTACTGAGGAAATGGGCAAATGCTGGTTGCAATGTGAACTGATGAGCAGTACTCGGTGGTGTACACAGTGTGCTCCGGGAGGAAGAATGACAGTCATCCAAGACCTAAGTAGTATCCTCACTCTCAACTTGGCAAATAAAAAAATAGAACAGCCTCAGGTCACTCAATAAATGGCAAAGCCGACCTTGAACCCAGGTCTCCTGACGTAGAACAGAATGAACATTCTCATTCAATTCTGTTCAAACTTAAACGATGAACTGTTTATCTTGATGACAGCCAGGGACATAGGTTGGAGAGGCCTGAAGGGCATTATAATCCATTGCTGTTTAGTAACTCGATACAGGCAATTTAGAACACTTCGCACTTTTCTCAGGATAATAAATCTTACCGTATAAGGCTATTGTGAGGAACCTGTAAATAAATATATATGGCAACTAATACAGTTATTAGTACACCAAGGAGTCCACAGAGTAAGAATTCCCTGATGGATGGGATATTCTTTTATTCATTTTGTGAGTTTGTAGAGTCTAGAATAGTACCTGGCACATACATGTTAAGTAAATATTTACTAAATGAAAGCATCATTAAGCAAATGTCAAATTTAAACCATTGTTGATATATATATTCACTGTATTTATTTCTATAAACAAAGTTTTAAAAAGAAATCTCCATTTCACCCACATAAATGGAACCCAACTGTTGAGGACTATTTTGCTCTCACATCTGCTTACTTTCTACTGTGGCTCCCTCGTTTGGGTTTGAATAGCCTTCTCCTTTCTGTTTGATTCTTCGGATAATGCCTCCATCTTCAAATAAATCCTCTCCTTTGAAATCAAGGAGCTCGATCTAGAAAGGAAAAAGAGATGTGGCTGAGAAAAGATCAAACAAAGCCAATTTAATATACTTAAAGGCAAGGGCAACCAATTCTCCTTTCATTTTACAAAATAAAACTGTTTTATATTTATCTATGCATCTTAGTTATTGGAAGATTGGGAAAACAAGAACATTGCACTTTTCAATACCTGGAAAGAACCTTCATGTACTGATAATGTCTGGGACCACATCCTGTAAGGAGCAGAGTAAAGACAGACAGGAAATACTAGGAAAACTGCCTGATGGGCAAAAAGCCAGAGCTACAAAGTGCTGGCCGAAAACCATTTTGTTTGACTTGAGACACCACTTTTCCATCCCAGATTCATGGAATCCTCTTCTTAAAATGTAAGAAATCCTACGAAATCAGGCCTGTAACCACTTAAGGGTGTATTCTACCTAGTTACACTTATTTATTCCCCCCTTCAATTTTAAAATCAAGTTTGGTCAAATACGTGTAATTCAACACACAATCAATAACATATTATCACCTCTACTTTGTCTAACGAGATCTGTTACATTTATAAACCTTATAATATGAAAATACCTTAGAATCTGATTTAGGCCCTGGCTGGTGTGCTCATTGGTTAGAGCATCGGCCTACGCCTTGAAGTGTCACGAGTTTATTCCTGGTCAACAGCACATACCTGCGTTGCAGGCTTGATCCCTGGCCTTGGTTAGGGCGCATGTGCGTGGCAACTAATCGATGTGTAACTCTGACATCGATGTATCTCTCTTTCTCCCCCCACTTCCATCCCTCCTTTTCACTCTCTCTAAAAATCAATGGAAAAAAATTGATTTTGACAGTGAAATCCTTATCCTCAGGTAAGGATTAAACGATATAAATACAAAAACCAAAAACTTGATTAGGCAGGTATATGTCAACATTTATTCCCCACATTTCCATCCTGTCTTCCAGTCAGTTTCAGTATGTCATATTCACACTCCTGATCAGAACCTTTATTGCTAAGCCTGGTCGCTTGTTTATTTGGATCTGATCTTTTTGTGCCAGAGACACATTTCTAAGAAAGCACTGGCACACACCCCTTGGATTTGTGGGAAACCATTCAAAAAGTCAAGCTCCAAAAGAAATAAACTGGATCTCATTCTCAATAGCAAGCTTAGCTCCTTGTTCCACTGCCTGCTGCTTTAGAACCAGCACTATAGCACAGCAGGTGCTAACAAGGCAGCATCACACACATACTTGCCTCAAAAAAGAGAGTTGCATTCGAGGGAATTTTGGGGACACTGCCAGCAGAGCCATATGCATATTCTGGTTTGCACAGTAAATGACACATTTCTCCTTTCTTCATGGTAGCCACTCCAATGTCCCATGCCTTGATAACTTGGCCTAAGAGAAAGAAAAAAGTGAGAGGCTGAAACTGCAATTATGTTAGGTATTAAGTTGGTTTGCTGTTATGAGGCTTAGCACAAGTGACTCCATTTTGGACCAGGTGTCTTTCCTTTTTAACAAAAGCTATAGGTTTTTTAAAATAAATTTTAGTTTTATTGACTTCAGAGAGCAAGGAAGAGGGAGGGGAGGGGGAAGGGGAGGGGAAAAGAGAGAGGAACAAGGGGGAGATGGAGAGGGAGAGGGAGGGAGAGTGAGAAATATCTATGATGAGAAAATCATTGATTGTCTGTCTCCTGCACATTCCACACTGGGGATGGAGCCCAAAACCCAGGGCATGTGTCCTGAACAGGAAGTGAACTGTGATCTCCTGGTTCATGGGTTGTTGCTCAACCACTGAGCCAGGCGGCCGGGTGTGATTTTTTTTTTCAGACTACCAGAAGATACCCTGATGAGGAGGACAAAAGTATCAATTTCCCAACTGCTCAAAGATTAAGTCTTTGAAAAGTAGCAGTAACATATTCTTTGAAATGTGTCAAGGTTACAGTTGTTGCTTAATTTATAATTTCAACCATAATAATCAGTGAATATTTCTAGGGAGAAATGAAACAAAAATAGTATAGAAAACTGAATTTGCCTTGGTCAGCTATCTCAGTTGGTTAAGAGTATTGTCCTGATACACAAAGACTGCAGGTTTAGTTCCCATTCAGGGTACATATAAGACACAACCAATGAATGCATAAATAAGTGACACAAAATGTTATTTCTCTCAAAATCAACCAATGAAATTATAAAAAAGAAAGAAAATTGAATTTATCCTAAAGAAGAAGCTTATAATTTAGTCGGGTAAAGAAAAACAACACACAAAAACAACCGGAAAAGAATAAATTGCATAAAAGAGCTTATGAAACAGGCCTTTTCTTCAAATTTAGTAGGAGGGGAAATGCTTTTTTTCTTTTCTTTTCTTTTCTTTTCTTTTCTTTTCTTTTCTTTTCTTTTCTTTTCTTTTCTTTCTTTCTTTTTCTTTCTTTCTTTCTTTTTTAAAGAAAAACAAAATGGTATGTGTGCTTTTGTCAAATCACAAAATTCAGATTTTTTTGCCTAATTCTAGAAAACTACAAGATAATCAACATTACTGCTCAACTATAAAACTATACTAGCCCTAGCTGGTTTGGCTCACTGGATAGAGCATCGGCCTGTGGACTCAAGGGTCCCAGGTTCGATTCCGGTCAAGGGCATGTACCTTGATTGCAGGCACATCTCCGGTTGGGGGTGTGCAGGAGGCAGCTGATCGATGCTTCTCTCTCATCAATGTTTCTAACTCTCTATCCCTTTCCCTTCCTCTCTGTAAAAAATCAATTAAAAAAAAAACAACAAAAAACTATACTAGATTATAGAATCATATTTTAAAATAAGCAATCTCAAATCCTTTAGGAAACAATAGAAAAATGTAGGTAATTTAAAAGAATAAAATACAAAATTAAGGTGCTATGTCAATAAAAAACTTAAATATCTGAAGTGGGGTCAGGTAAACAATGAATCCCAGAGGAAGTGAATTCTGAAGAGAGCTGGTATCTTGAACTGAGAGCGGTGTGGTAGGATATTAAAGTAAGGGAAACCCTAACTAAGGTATGTAAAAGCGATAAAGTATTCAAGGCTCATGACTTCAGCTTAGTTTTCAGTAAGCATTTGTAACTTTTCAAAATATCAGATACACTTATTTTAGTCAAAAAATTTATATAATATATGCCTATTACTAAAACATGTAAAGAAATAAAAGGTCATCAACTTCCTCCTTGTAAGAAGACTGTTATGTTTATTTTGTATCCTTCCACTGTGTGCTGCTTTTTTGAAAATTAAAAACACAAATGACAGCATACTATACTTCGAATTGTTTTTATTTAATATATAATAGATGCTCCTCGACTTACATGGGCTTATGTATGGATAAACCCATTGTAAGCTGAAAATATGTCAAAATGCATTTAATGCACCTAACCTACAAAATATCACAGCCTAGCCCAGCCCAGCCCGTGTCTGCTGACTGTGTAATGTTTCCCTACATTGTAAGAAATTGTAAGGCAAACCTGGGTAAGTCAAGGACGATCGTATCTTGATCTTTCTCTTTCAACAGAAAGGAGGATATGCATTTCAGAGTTCCAAGTGCAACCTGCTTGAGCCTCAGACTGCCTGGATCTCAATACCAAGTCTGCCCCTTACTTGTGCAAGTTATTTAATTTCTGTGCCTCATTTTCCTCATCTGTAAAATAATAGATACTAACACCTGCCATAATATCAGTAATACCTGCCATAAAGCTATGACAAGAATGATCAAATATGTCAAATGCATGGCAAAGTGCATATAATATGTATTTAATAAAGGGTAACATCATTACCACTGTCGTGAATACAAACCACCTTGTTCTCAGTGACTGCAGTGCTCTGATAAGGACATTTGTCCATATGTGTTTGCCTACTTTGCAAGTTTATTTGGAGATTAAATGCCTCGAAGTACAAAGGTTATGTGTATTTTCAATTTGACAGATATTGCTCAACTACCCTTCTAAAATGGCTACATCAATTTATATGTGCAACACATGGTTCTACTGTGAAAATAGCTCAAACCATTAAAAACAATCTAAAGGCTGCTGTAACAGGCTGCTTTCCTGTCACTGAAGCTTTTCGAAGACTATTATGTCTTAGTGTGGGCCACTGAGAACACCTTTTTATTTTTTTTAATTTATTTATTTTTATTTTTTTTTATTTTTTACATTTTTTAAAATTATATAAAGCTTTACAAAGATTAGTACATATATCTCTTTTTTCCCCCTGCCCTTCCCCCAGCCTCCCCTACCCCCCAGTGTTTTGTGTCCATTGGTTATGCTTAAATGCTCACACAAAAGTCCCTTGGCTGATCTGTTACCCGCCCCCCCACGTCCCTGTCCTTGTTGCTGTGATTTGACAGTCTGTTTGATGTTGCTCTGCCTCTGCATCTATTTTTGTTCACCAGTTTACAATGGTTATTATTATCCATAGATGAGTGAGGACATGTGGTATTTTTCTTTCATTGACTGGCTTATTTCACTTAGCATTATGTTCTCCAGCTCCATCCATACTCCTGCAAATGCTAAGATCTCCTTCCTTTTTACAGCAGCATAGTATTCTATTGTGTAGCTGTACCACAGTTTTCTAATCCACTCATCTGTTGATGGGCACTTAGGCTGTTTCCATATTTTAGCTATGGTAAATTGTGCTGCTATGAACATAGGGATGCATATGTCCTTTCTGATTGGTGTTTCTGGTTTCTTAGGATATATTCCCAGAAGTGGGATCACAGGGTCAAAAGGGAGATCCATTTTTAATTTTTTGAGGAAACTCCATACTGTACACCACAGTGGCTGCACCAGTCTGCATTCCCACCAGCAGTGCACGAGTGTTCCTTTTTCTCCGCATCCTCTCCAGCACTTGTCGTTTGTTGATTTGTTGATGATAGCCATTCTTACAGGTGTGAGATGGTACCTCATTGTTGTCTTGATTTGCATCTCTCGGATGATTAGTGACTTTGAGCATGTTTTCATATGTCTCTTG
>PVJC01015260.1:0-35266 GCA_004026665.1 Murina feae
CCTCTTTCAAAATCAATAAAAGTATATTTAAAAAACTAAATAAAAGGGGAGAATTACAAGGGCAGGGACACTCCTTTAGGCACATGGTCACAGTGGGTCTTTCAAAGAGAAGAGGGAGGTCATTGAGCTGGGATCTGGAAAAAAATGAGTCAGCCTTATGAATCCCAGGAAGGAGGGAAGAGCATTCCAGGCAGAGGAAGGAACAGAGGCAATGTTAAAGAAATTAAAATAAAGGTTGGACTGTTAGAGGAATTAAAATAAAGCAGGCAGGGCTGAAGATGGTGATAGAGAGCTAGATGCAGAGATGGGAGGAGTCAAGGGCTAGGTAATGGAAGACCTTTGGCTATGGTAATAGATTAGAATTTCATTGCAGCTGAACTGGGAAATCACTAGAGAATTTTAAGCACAGGAACAATAGGATTTAATTTATGTTTTTTAAAAGATCACTCTGGTGGCTCCACGAAAAAGTATGGTAATAATAGCTAACATAATAAGCTAACATTTACTGATTGTGCTTATTATATGCCAGGTCTTACTGTGAGTACTGACATACAAGGAGGGTAAGAGCAGGTTTACAGTTGTTCATAAGGAAAATAATACAAGAATAATAAATAATAATACAAGAATAAACCCTCTGCTTTGCGTACTCACAACTAAAAGCCTACTTCTGCCAAACCTATAGAGCAACTCATTTAGTGTTTACAATAATCCTATGAAATATGTACTATCATTATTCACACTTTAGGATGAAGAAGTTGAGGTTTTTAAACAGTGTTAATAAACTTACCTAAGTCAGATAGCTAATATATGTTGAAACGAAGATTTGAACCCAGGCTGACTGGCTCCAGAGTCCTTGCACTAAACTAATGTGCTCTACCACAGAAGAAAGCATGTAAATAGGAGGATTCATTAGGAAGGACTCCCAGTAGTCAAGGGAGGGATGTTGCTGTCTTGGACTAGAGCAGTAATCGCCAAGGTGGAACAAGAAGGACAGATTTGAAAATTATTGCAGGGTTGGAAATGGGAGTGGGGGATGGTGAAGATTAAGGAGCCACCAAGACTGGTTTCTAGAGTCTTGGACTTCAAGTGGATTTGGAGGGCCCTTGTGCTGAGATGGGGAAGGTGGAGAGAGAAACACATGTGATGGGAAATCAAGAGCTATGGTTAGAAAAAGTAAATTTTGAGATAGTTATTCATTCTACAAGTGGAGAGGAGGTGACAGCAGGCATGAGTGCAAAGTAGAAGTCTGTGTAGAGATGCACAGTAGGGAATCACCAGCATGAGGGGGTATTCACCACCATGGGAGTGAGTGCAGCTGGTGAAGAGAGGGTCAGTGATAAAACTGGGGGTCTCTGACATACAGAGCCTGGGAAGAAGATGAGAAGCCAGCAAATTTTATTTAAAAAAAAAAAGACAGTGGCCAGAGAAGTAGGAGGACAACCGGGAATGATATTAGAGAAGCCAAGGTCGACAAGTGTGTAGAAGGGTAGGCAGAATAGTCTTGGGCAGTTAGAGAATAGCAGAGAAGAATCCATTAACTTTGGGTATGTAGATAAAACAGAGTCTGCCATGGCCTAAAAATATGCCCCACTCTCTTCTTCCTTATGGCTAGTTTCTCCACAGGAGCATAATACCGTTTGGAATAAAAATGTCATTTCCAAGTCTCTCGTACAGTCATGTATGTCCAGAAAGCCAGGTTCTGTAAACAAGTAGTGTTGTGAGGACCTGCAGAGGAGGATCCTCACAATAGCTGACTCTACAGACAGAAACCTCTTTGCCCTGACTGTTGCCTGGAATGTGGTTTGAATGGCTGGAGCCCCAGCAGTCACTGTGTATGCAGAGGAGTTTGCACGGCAACGTAGTATGTCCAATACTAATAATGAACACATACTTAATACAGTGTCAGACACTGCCTTATGTATTTTTAATTCTTTCATCTTCAAAACCCTATGAGGTAAACATTATTATCTTTATCTTACATTAAATAAAAAAGGTAAAGGGAGGTTAAGTACCTTACCAATAGTCCCACAGCTAGAACTTGTATACAAACCCAGGCAATGTGGCTTAGCTTGGAACTACTCTGCCATAGCCCTGACAACAAACCAGATGAAGGTTTGTTGTCATGAAATATAATCAGGCTGCCTGACTGTGTGCTTTAATTCAGTTATGTACAGCTGCTCTAGTGCCAGACTGAGGGGAAGACAGCTAGATTACCTCGAATTGTGGTCTGGAGAGCACAGTAGGATAGAGGTAGGGAGGAAAAGTTACTGGGGCCTACTGCTAGAGTGATAACGTTGATGGATTATGGACTCTGAGTGAAGACCAGGAGGAGGATTCCCAGCAGGAATGTGGGTCTGGTCATATTAAGATCCTGGGTTCTTCGCTAAATTGAGAACTTTGAAAAGGATGACAGCATAAGCCCCTTCCAGCTCTAGAATTCTGCAGTTCACTTGGTGCTCAATAAATATTTGTTGAATGAATAAATGAATAGATGTGTATGCACATAGGCAATACACATTTTCTTAGCAAACATATATAAATAAGAATCTGATAAACATTATATATTTGTGAAGCAAATGAATATTGTAGGCAAAAAGAGTACCTAGATCTTTGGGAAGAGAAAGGTAAAAACATACACACACACACCAACCTCATTATTATATCACTAGGGGCCTGGTGCACGAAATTTGTCCACTGGGGGGGGGAGGCTTCCTCAGCCCAGCCTTCCCACTCTCACATATTGCAAGCCCTCAGGGGGTATTCTACTGACAGCTTAGGCCCACTACCTGCACCCCTTGGGGAGTGGGCCTAAGCCACAGTCTGGCCTCCATTTGTGGGAGGCAACCAGGCTAATCAGGGGGAGCCACCAGCCCCATCACCCTGCTGCTGCAGCCACTGCTAGTCACTGCAGCCACCAAGGTGTTTTCATCAACACGGACTCCAGTCCCTTCACCATGAAAAAATGACAACTTTCTTTAGGCATTTTCAAGATGTGTCTTTCATAGGATATGACATTTCTTTCTTTCTTTCTTTTATCCTCACCTGAGGATATGTTTCCATTGATTTTTAGAGAATGTGGAAGAGAAGGGAAAAACAGAGAGAAACATTAAAGTGAGAGGAACACTTTGATTGGTTGCCTCCTGCATATGCCCTGACCTGGGGCCTGGCCAGGGAGGAGCCTGCAACCTAGGTACATGCCCTTGGTCATAATTGAACCCAGACCCTGCAGTCAGCAGGCTGAGGCATTATGCACTGAGCCAAACCAGCTAGGGCAGGATGTGACATTTCTTATCCCTCTAGCAGTGGACCTTCATTTTTTTCCTCCATGAGTGTGGTGGAAAAACCCTAGATCGCTTTTTTGAATTCTTATTACCCAAGTTACTAAGAATATTACCAATGACATACAGGGAGCCTAGCCAATGAGTGGTCAGAAAATATGTTTCTTCTGTAGTTCATTCCCATCACTGGTTCCACCCTTGCCCCTCCAATTCCAGCTCCATCCCTGCCCAGGCCTGTAACCTCTGGTCGAGGATGCAGGCCTGGGCAGGGGACCTCCAGAACCCTGAAATCACTGGCTCCAACCTGCCCAGGCCTGCAGCTTCTGCCTGAGGCTGTAGGCCTGGGCAGAAGACCCCCAAGCCCCTCCAATTGCTAGCTTCACAGAGTCTAGGCCTCTGATCACTGACTTTGATCCTGCCCCCTGCTATCGCCAGCTCTGCCCTTGCCCCACTGGCAGCCTCTGGCCAAGGCTGCAGGCCTGAGCAGGAGACCTCCAGACCCTTGCAATCTCTGGCCTTGACCCTGCCCAGGCCTGAGGCCTCTGGCCCAGGCCATATGCCTGGGTAGGGCACCCTCATACCCCTCCAATCACTGGCTCTGCCCCTGCCCATGCCTGAGGCCTATGGCAAAAGCCTCTGGCCTTGGCAGGGGACTTCCAGCCCCCTCGGATTGCCTATTCTGTCCCTCAGGCCCCCTGCCTCCCCCACCACCTGCCTGGCTAACAGGTCTGACCACTTCAGTGGTGGGGCTGAGCCAAACTGGGCGCCGCCATCTTGTGGCTATGGGTATGGCCAGCTTTGTGATGGAGTGATGCCTAATTTGCATATTACTTTTTTATTATATAGGATTATATCACATGCATATAAAGCAAAAACACAACTATTCCATAGTCTTGGATATTATGTATTCAAATTATTGGGGAATATTGTGTATCCAAGTTCTTGGTATGCTTTGCCAGCACATAAGTTGGGCTCTCACCACTGTCTCATTCAATGTGCCCACACAGAAGCAGGGGGCTACACACAGCACAGCTGTCTGGTGGCCACCTTTCCTTCACATCTCCATCACACACTCCGGTCAAACACGTAGGAGAGGGACGGTGAGGAGAGAATTGACCACGGGGTAATCAGAAACCATGAGGTCTCCTAACCTGATTGCAAAGGCACCCCAGGGTTTATATGAAAGCATCCTGAAATTTACCAGTACCAGCTCCCAGGTGCCTGGTTCATTACATATTCTGACCTAATTTGTAGAATTTAGTAAGTGCTCACTTTAAGAACAGTGATTATATACCAAGCATTGTATGTGTATCAGCTCATTTCCACCTCTGGACGACCCATTGTAGTGAGGAAAAAGCTGAGGCTCAGAGTTCATCCTCTGGCCCAGAATAAGACTGCTGGTGGCAGGAGCAGGACCTAGATCTGCATGAAATCTGAGTCCTCGATTCCTCCCACCATCTATTAGCATGTGGCTCGCAGAGATAAAGTACCATTTTATTCTTCCTTTGAGTTGCTTAAGAAATAGATTTTTTGGAACATCTCTCCCAGAAGCCCAGGGCCTCACTCAGAAGGATAGCTGTGAGCCCTCTGCTAAGGTGGCTCCCTCAGACCGCCATCCTCCTGCCTTTGGCTCTGATGCCTGATCGGGTTACTCATCCTTATGCCCATATATTAGCTAAATCCATTAACCTGACAGGAGTCCACTGACATCCTTTTCAACCAGCCTCCCAACAGCCGATTTAACCAATGTGGATTTATTGCTCAACGCTGGAGAGGAGGGAGCCAGCATCCCTTCCTTCCCGACGCAGACAGGCAGCCAGCTATCCTCTCCTCTAGCAATTACTGACACTAATTAGCAGCTTACTACAGATCTAAGGGAAGAGACTGACACGGGCACAATCCTGCCTACCCCATCCCGGTGCGTCGGCGTCTTCAGGAAAGGCCCCTGTGAAGGACCTGTCTGAGCAGAACTTGGCAGCTCGGAAACCGAGCAGATTGGAAGGGGTGGCGGGAGGATATGGAAAATGGCCTCATAACCAGGGGCCGTTCCAGTTTCTTGCTCCCAGCTTTGGTCTGGCTGGTGCTCCCCTCAGCTGAGGGCCTGGGCTTCCATCAGCAACAGCCCTCATTGTGGGCATGCAGCTGGCTGCCAATCATGGAGGCATATGGCTCCGATTCCTGAAGCCAAGTCATTAGCCCTCTGACCCAATTATGTGGATTATCACAAAGAACAAAGCAGTTGTGATCTGGCCATTGTGCTGCTCCGCACTTCAGGGAAGTATTTTGAGAACCAGGTCTCCGTTCTATTTATTTTTTTTTTAAACATGCCTATTCCACATGATACAGAGGCATTTCCAAGTAGAAGACAGAGCTGATGAAGGAGGAAGAGAGTTCTAGTGGGTAAGGGGCAGATGGTATTCAAAGTGAACCAGCTGGCATGGGATAAAATGAGCTGGGCTAGTCAAGGGTTCTAGGCTTGCTTCTGGCTCCATTGGGTTGTGTGACCTTGTGCAAGTCACACTCCCACTCTGAGACTCAGTGGCTATGGATGTCTTCATAAAACGAGCAGTTAATAATCTTCGAGGTCTCTTCCAGGGTCTCATTCTCAGGCGATCAAGCTCCAGAGTCCCATTAAGGTGGTAAAAAAAACTTAGTAAAATAAACTCATAAAATACTAATTTTTGTGTGCAGGAGAATCATGGATGTGTTTTCTTTGCTTTATTTTTAGTGCTAACTTAAACTAAAAGATCGGATACCCCTGAATCTAAGAAGTGAACAAAACTGACTATACAACTTTATATCTTTTAGTTAGGGAAGCATGTGAAAAAAAAAGGAAGTATAAAATCATGATTGCCCATTGTAGCTATCTATGGGTAATAACTGTTGCGGAATCTGTGTCATTTAGCAAAAAATACTGCAAAGAAAAAAATATATATTGCAGGTTTAGTATCTTAATTATGTAGATTTTACATTCAATGAACTCTTGCCAAAATAAATTGCGTATATTATCTAAAAAGCAAATGTTAATTAAAACTGTATCTTGATAGCATGTGTGGTTCACCAGACATTCCAAGCACATGAGATTATATGGCTCACATTAGCTACAATCAGCTCAGACTGAGGGTTCGGGTCATTTCAGTGATTCATGGGAAGGCAGACAGCGCTGGCTGGTGCTGGCGTCTGACAGCAGTGCTCAAATATTTATACAGAAGATGCAGCTTGATCCCAACTTCTTCCAGAAGAGCAGTGTCTCTGCCTGCTCCGGAGTCTCATAAATAGGACAGCTGACTTGAGTTGCCATTAATTAGCTGTTTAACGGAAAGTTACCCAGCGACTAAGGCATCCAGGATGAAAAATAAAACAGCCAGCAAGGAAATGAGACTGCGGAACAGGCACAGAGAATCGGAGGTCACCATATTCATCACTTGTCTCTCTCCCTCTGCTGCCCGGAGCTTGGAAGTCCCCATGACCAGATCATCATCTGTTCGCCCTGATAGGTGGGTAATTGCATTCTTGAGCCCCAGCATCTGGCCCTTTGTGAACATCCTTGCTGCTGAGCAGTGTGTAGAAAGAACAGGATCCAAATGCCGCAGAATTGATTCTCCCCCCGCTATCCAGGAGGCACTGCTCCAAAGCTAGTTTAATTGTAGGTGTTTAGACGTGCTGAGATGAATACCGAGGGAACAAGCGTTCCACAGCGCTGCTCTGGTAAGCGTGAACTTCCCTTTCCTTTCTTCCACCCCCCACTTTCCATTTCAACAAACAGTCAACTGTGTGTTGCATGTAAGTGATCTGTAACTAATGGAACACTAAAATGCCAAGTGTTAGGAAAAGGTCAGGGGAGGGTTTCCAGACAGGAGCCTGGAGCCACATCATGGCCACAAATGGCAAGACTGTCACGTCCACTGGACTCCCAGGGGCAATTAGTGTCTATGCTGCTACCAGTATGCCTTCATGGAAACTCGGGTATGCTCGACAACTGCTTGCCACCTTTAAATGTGGGCCCATCTATATATGTAAAAGGCTAAGTGACTGTCCCACCCTGTTCTACTATCCGACCTGCGGGTACATATGACACGCACTGACCACCAGGGAGCAGATGCTCAACACAGGCACTGCCGAGCTGAAGTGACTTGGCAGCGGCAGTTCTTAGGTGACACACTCCCAGAACCAGAGAGGTTTCTTCTAATTAATTTACTTTCAATGTGCATGAATCCATGCACCGGGCCACTAGTATCATAGAAGTTCCTAAAGCAGTAGCAGCTATGGAGGCAAACAGACCTGGAATTGCGTCTCATGACTATTCGAAGATGTGTGATGGTGAGCAGGTCACTCCCCTCCTTGGAGCTTCATTCCAGTGAGAATGCCCATCTAGAGGAGCAGATGTGAGGCTTGTTTTATTGTTTTATAAAAATGATTGTAGGCACTTAGCACAGGACAGATCCTTAACAATACCTAGGAGCAACCACCATTCATTCATTCGCCATCCATCTATACATCATCCATCTATCCAGTCAGCTTTCAGAGTGTTGACTTTGATAGTTTAGTGTCCAATTTATGCATGTGCACATTTAGAAAACAAATACATTTCGGAGGGTAGAAAAACTGTAGGATGGATAACCAGTGAGCTGGTCTAACACCCCAGGAGCAGAGCACAGGGCCAGGGGATGAAGGAGGACAGGGGAGAGGGATGGCTCCCATCTCTGTGTGCTGGGCATAGGCATGCTTATTCTCAGGTCTCATTTCTGCCCTTTTCTTCCTGGAACCTGCATTTCCCACATTCTTTTGCCTGGAGACTGTTGCTTAGGTTTGTCAGTAGGGAGATCTGGTAGGATACTGTAAAGCAGCAAGAAAGGAGAAGGAACTCAGTTTTTGCCAGCATCCTTTTAGCAGCCGTGGACAGCTAAGATCTCCGGCATTTTTTGGCAGTTTCCTCCCTTAAAGGACAAACCCTCTTCCTGGATCCCAGGGCCAGAGCTCAGCAGCACCTCCACCATCTCAGCACCGGCCATGTGGTGCCCCTTAGCCCTCAACCTCAGTCAGGCAGTGTTAGCATAACATTCTCATCACCAGCCAGTGCACCTCCTCAGCAGCTCAGCACCAAGGCCCAGCATCTGGATGTCCCTGCACAAGCCATGCAGCACCTGCCTAGGGAACCCTTCTTGCTGGTTCCAGAGCAGGCTGGTCCCCCAGGCCCTTGGCAGTGCAGTTTAGCAGGAGGGAACGGCCGGGCACTGGAAACACCCCAGCCCTCCTTATGTTCACTCAGCATGTGTGGTGCCTGCTTCCTGTAATGACTATTCTCTGACCTACCTCACCTTTCCCCCCTTTCCCCCAACTATTTTATAACTAAGCCCCTGTATGAAATGCCAAATGTGGTTTGTCTTCTCTCTACTGGACCCTGACCAATTTTCACCCTGTACTTTTGGACATGGACATTAAAACCTGCGGGGGAAGGGAGGTTAAGAAAGCTGTTTTGAAAATCAATACCATTTAATCTAATAATTCTACTTCTGTGGATCTTAAAAGTGACCTAGGCTACCTCCTCTTCTTCCTTCAAGCTTCACAGACATGTCAGCTCCACACAGAGGCTTTCCTGCTGTGGCATTTAAATGACTTGCCTCCCCATAGCCTTCTTTCCTGCACAGCATTCACCACAATTTGCAACAATATAATTCTGTTTGTCTTTCTTTCCATTAAACAAAAACTCAATAAAAACAGAAATAATAAATGACTGTCTAATTACTGGTCTTTACAGCACATGGAAACATGCTTACCTTGTACAGGTGCTCAAAAAATGTCTGTTGATTGAGTGAATGAATAAATGGTTAAAGATGGTCATCGTGGCACTAGTTATACTTAATGAAACACTATCAATGACCTACATACCCATTAGGAAAATCCACTCAATGGAGCAACGTGACTACAATAGTTCGCCTGACGTAAATATTTCTTAGTGTGCGGTCCATGTGCTGGGTGCCTCAATTTTACCTGGAATGTTTACACTACCCCCACATCTTCACAGGTTCTCCGGGTGATTTTCAGGTGCCTAAGTTCTTGGGAATCCTTGGTCCAACAAGTAAATATTCATGCAAATTTCAGAGATTTTGGACTAACTTGAAAAATAAAAATAAACATGTGGTTGGGCAAAAATAAAAGTAAAAATAAAAGCAACCAACCCAATAAACAAAAACCAAGGATAATCGTATGGTTAAGTTAGAGAAGCATGTAGCTATCCATAGAGGAAGGTGAGTAAACGAAAAAGCTAATATATCAACTTTTTTTTTTTAATTGGAGAAAAATAAATGGAAGAAAATGCAACAAAATGTTTCTCTTTGGGGAACAGCAGAATTGATTTTCCATAGTTTCTGAATTTCTGATAATATGCATGTATTCTGCAACAGAAACAAATGCCAAACCGTATTATCCCTTAAAAGAAAAGAGATGCTGAGCAGCTCGCCCAAGCCAGTTGAAAATGCCAGGACGGTCTCTCTGACCGCTACTCCCTAGGTTTCTTTTCACCTATAGGGCATAGGAGGTAATTCCTTCCTTAAGTCTTACCCTGTCGGCACTAAAACCAGAGCTCAGCGCCTGGTAAGCCAATGAAATTTCATACTTAAGACATCAAAGCTGGCAGCCTTGCTTTCAATTTCCCCCCAGCTCATCTTCTTAGGAGAAAAATTTCATGAAATCTCTTGATCCTGTGAAGTTATTGGGCATCACATTTAACCAAAGCCCCACTCAGGACAGAGGGGCAAAGCCGGAGAGAGCCCACACACAGTATATTAAAGGCTTGGGTCTGTGCATGACACGGAGGGAAGAAGGGACTGCTCAGAGCCCCTGGAGTCCAATTCCCCACAGACTGTACAATTATCATCATGGGAGGAAGAGGGAGGACGGCACGGGTGGCAGGAGTTAATCTCAGGAGAGATTGTCTTTGCAGCCGAGCCTGGAGCCTACCATTACCCAGAAACAGCATAATCACATGCTGTTAGGCTGTCTCGCAGGGGGAGATTTTTAGGTGAGCCCTTTGACATCCTTAAAGATAGGGCCCCGCTCAGCTCAGCTGTCTGGTGGGGACTACACTTCCAGCCTGCTGCCAGTTCTTGAGCTGGCAACTCTGTGCCGAGACCCCAGGCCTTCCCTCACTGCTCCAAAAAAAAAACAAAACAGTCACCACCCAGCCAGGTGAGAGAAAGCAATTCCCAGTCCTCCAGAGCAATAGGCAGAAAGCATTCCCTGACAGGGGCGCGTGGGCTGGAACGGTGCTCCAGCGCCTTGGAGCTGGCCATGTGACAGGCGTTGGCAAAGCCCAATGCAGTCAGCAGGGCTGGCCCTCCACGCTCCCAGACAATGAAATTACCATAAAGACCTTGGCAGCGGCTGTTCCTTGGTCTCTTGACTCCAGTTTTCCTGCTACTTTAATATATTCTAACACAGGTAAACCTTTCCAAAGCCCAGATTTCATCAGGTCCAGAAACCAAGAGTAACAGCATCGAGGATGAGTTTCACAGCCCGGCATCCAAGTCCTTCCATAGTCTAGCTCTGAGCAATACTTCTTAGTGTGTAACAGTAGCAATCAACTTAGGCTGGAGTGCTCACTGTGCACTAAGCAATGTTCTTAGGGCTTTAAAAATGTAGTTCATTTGGTTCCCAAAATAACTCTACAAGCCCTAGTTGGTTTGGCTCAGTAGATAGAGCGTCAGCCTGCAGACTGAAGGGCCAATTCCATTTCAGTCAAGGGCACATGCCCAGGTTGCAGGCTTGAACCCCAGTTGGGGATGTGCTGGAGGCAACCAATCAATGATTCTCTCTCATAATTGACTAGGGGCCCGGCACACAAAAATTTGTGCACTCAGTAGGTCCCTCAGCCCGGCCTGTGCCCTCTCACAGACTGGGACCCCTCTGGGGATGTCCACCTGCTGGCATGCCTGGTCAGCCTGGGTGAGGGGCTGATGGCTGTTTGCAGGCTGGCCAAGCCCCCCAGTGTGGACCCTCACCCCATTGGGGTGTGACCAGCCTGGGTGAGGAGCTAAGGGCTGTTTTCAGGCTGCCCACAGTCCCTTCAGGATTTGGGTCCCTACTGGGGTACCTGGCCAGCCTGGGTGAGGAGCTGATGGCTATTTGCAGGCTGGCCAAGCCCCCCAGTGGGGTGTGGCCAGCTTGAGTGCCGGCCTGAGGGCTGTTTTCTGGCTTTCAGGCTGCCCACAGCTCCCATCGACCCAATGTCCCAGCAAGGCTGGCTGGAAGCAGGTTTCTGGGGTTTATTTATCTTCTATAATTGATACTGTTCCTTTAAGCCGAGGCAGGTAACGAAGCCTCCTGGTGGCTTCAGCTTGTGGCTTCTATAATTGAAAGAATGTTGCCTTAGTAGACTCTAGGCAGGCAGTTTCCTCCATCGCTGGTGCAATGGAAGGCTGCTGTTTGCTTCAGCTCCAAGGCTTCTATAATTGAGACAATGTTGCAAGTATGTTGCCTGGAGCCAGGAGAAGCCCAGCCGGCCAGCGTACAGCTTACTCCTGCTGCAACAGAAGCTGTCTGTTTACTCTAGCTCTGTGACTGCCGGCCTCCATCTTGGCTGGATTAATTTGCATACAGCCGCTCTGATTGGCTGGTGGGCGTGGCTTAGGCATCCCTTAGAAATGGTCAATTTCAATATTACTCTTTTATTAGATTAGATGTTTCTATCTCTCTCTCCCTATCTCTTCCTGTCTAAAATCAATAAAAATGTATTTTAAAAAAATAATCCTACAAGAAAATAATAATGGGCCCCATTTTACAGATGAGGAAACTGAGGCACAATCAGGTTAAACAGGCCAAAACACTTGCCTATGGTTATTCAATTCATTAGTAGGGTAGCCAGAATTGGAATGGGGCAGTGTGACACCATAACCCACACATGTACTCTAGCAACTAAACTCTGCTGCCTCCCCATCATCCCTAGAAGGAATGGTCCCCACCTATAGTCTGGCCAGTTTGGACACTTTTCTCCAAGTGTGTCTGTCATACTCCTCTGTGCTGTCTTGTGTTCCCCTCCTCTACACTCCGTAAGCATGATGTGTCAGAGCCCAGGCCCACGGCCAGCTCTGAGGGCTCAGCTATTCTCCTTCTCTCTGCAGGGTAGGCCAGCCTGGATGGAGGTGTCTGTCCCCAGTAACATGCTGTTTTAATAATTGGATTTATATTTTAAATGGTAAATTATGTTCTATGAATTAAATAAAGCTTTTTCCTTTTTGGAGGAAAAATTAAAGCAGCCACAGTCAATATGTAAACAAGAGGGGTGGGCTGTGTTCCAGTAAATCCCTACTACAAAAAAAAGTGGATTTCAAACGTCATGCTAATTACATGAGGGGGTGGGGCAACTGTATATTTCCAAGCCCCCAGGCCTTGGAGGAAGACAGACCTCAGTTTGCATCCTGTGTCCTTCCCTTCATTCTGTGCTCCCAGACACGTTACTATGTTCCCGAAGTCTGGGTTTTCTCTCCTAGGAAATAGTGCTGGGACCACCTGCTATTGTTGGGAGGTTAAAGTTCAAGACATTCGTAGCATGCCTGGCACAAATTGGGAGTTCCTTTCCATCTGCTGCACTGTGCCTTAGCCCTGTACTAAGGGCTGGGGATGCAAAAATAAAGATGTCACCATCCCTGCTTTGAGTAGCTACTCAGTGTATTGAGGCTTATAGAAATGGGCATTTCCATATATACACACATGCACACAGTATGTGGAGCAGGTGCTGGCAAAGCAAGTGAGAGAGGCAGTACATGAGGAGAAAGCTTGAGCTAAGCCCTGGAAGATGAAAGGATACAGACCACATCAGACAACCTGGCTCTAATTCATACTTTGCCTCTATTTGCTGGGTGACCTTAGCAGAGAGACTTTACTTCTCTGAGCCTCAGTGTCTGTTCCATCTGAAAAAGGAGGTAATAACACTTCACTTGCAGTATTGTTGTGAAGTTCACAGGAGATCATAAACAAAAGTTTTGTGAATTTTGGGACTAAGATAGACATCAGATTAAGGAGAGTCTTTAAAATTAAACCTTTAGCTCCATTTAAAAAATATTTTCTAGGGGTGTGGCAATTTATATAGGTTATTAAATATAACCCTTACAACAGCCCAAAGAAATGGTTAAATTGGCTCTAGTGTTAGAGGGGTTCACTGATGCAAAGAGAAGTAAAAAAAAAAAAAAAAAAAAGAAAGAAACAAAATTTAAAAGTTTGTGAATCTCAACATGATGTGCCAATGAGTTGAAAGAAGTAGTTCAGTGTATATGTGGAAATGAGCACATGTATGTACTTCTGTTTGTATTTAAAATAAATCCATTTGAGGGAAGTTTTCTAATCTAATAAAAGAGTAATATGCAAATTGGCCCTCACACCATTACATCCACAAGCCACGCCCACAAGCCACACCCACCACCAATCAGGAAAAAATATGCAAATTAACTCAACTAAGATGGAGGTGGTCACGGAGCTGGAGTTGCCCTGGGCAATGAAGGAAACCAGGGCCCTGTGCACCCTGAGCTCTACTCAAGGCTACAAAGTTTCAATTATAGAAGTTAAAATAAAACCCAGATACCTGCTTCCAGCCAGGCACCCTAGTAGGGACCTGAAACCTAAAGGGGCTGTGGGCAGCCTGAAAATGGCCCTCAGCTCCTCACCCAGGCTGGCCACACCCCCATGGGTGAGGGTTCCCACTGGGGAGCTTGACAAGCCTACAAATAGCTATCAGCCCCTCACCCAGGCTGGCCAGGCATGCCAGCAGGTAGACATCCCCCGAGGGGTCCCAGACATCGAGAGGGCACAGGCTGGGCTGAGGGATGTCCCTCCCCCCCCCCCCGAGTGCACAAATTTTGTGCACCAGGCCTCTAGTTCCTAATAAATGCCCAGGGGAGGCCAAGTAGACTGACCAGCCCCACATCCCTGAAGCCACCCTCCTCCCTGCCTAACACGGATTTATAGAGTTTATTTTTCTTGTGCTGCTCTAAGTGCTTCAGGTGCACTGCCTGATGTACCTTAATGACATGCTGATGTTGAGGCAGTCAATACTATTTTCATTTTATTGAGGCAGGTATTAAAGCTGAGAGGGAGCTAGCTGAGTCTAGGCACTTAGCACAGAAAAAGGACCCTGACAATCATTTATTCTGACCCTTATGCTGAGGCTACAGTACACTCAACAGCACTGTTGATGAGGTCTTATCCAGCTAATGTCTAAACCTGTCCAGGCTCAGGGAGGTCACTGCAGGAGCGAGAACTCTAAGTGTGGGCTTGAGAAAGCCCCTTTGTGGCAAGGCTACCTTGGAGTCAGTCTGGGCTTTGACATGCGAGAGACTTGGGTTCAAATCCCAGCCCCACCATTCACTAGCGGGTCCATCTCTCCAAGTCTCCATGGCCTCCTGCATAAAATTAGAATACAAAATATCTACATTCTAAAGCTGTTTCTAAGTAAGTAGTAGATACCAAGGCACAGTGGCTAATAGAGCAACACATCTGCAGGTAATCCTTCATTTCTCTATTATCATAAAGGCTTTTCACCTTGACAGGTGCCATCATGCATCACTGCTAGACTATAAACTGGCATTTGAGAGGACACAGTAGCCCATTTCCTTTTACTAGTGCGTAAGTGTAAACATTCCTCTGGAGCCACAAATTCCAGTTCTAGGAATTCATTCTATACACCCACTTCCACGTACCTGTAATACACATTCAGAGCTATTATCCATCACTACATCATTAGTAATTTTAAAGTACTGGAAACAGCCTTAATGTCCTTTGGAAAGAATTAATTGAACAGAGTAGGATATGGCAATACAATGGAATGTGCTGCTGTGTTGGTAGGAGAATGAGGTCTCTCTGTATGTGCTGGTATGGAATAATCACTAAGACATATTATTCGGTGAGACATGTAAGCTGCAGCACAGGATACACAGTCTGAACCATTGTATTAAAAAAAATAAAGTGAATATAAAATAGTCTCACCTCCACACATGTCTCTTCTTATACTGTGTCTGGAAAAACCCATGAGAAGTTGATAACAGTGGTTGCCTCTCAGAAGGGAAATCAGGGAACGGAGTTTTTATTGTATGTGTTTGTACTGCTTTCATTATTTTACAAGAACATGGGTTCCTTTTATAGCAGTAGAAATGAAAGCACCATGAAAATGCTGACTTTCCAACTAGATGTCAAGTTCCCAGGGGGCAAAAGCACACCCTTTCCCTCGTCTCAGAAAAGGCCACCCCATGCCACAGGGCCATCTCAGAGCTTGCCCTATCCTTTCCTCTCTCTCACCTGCTTCTCAGCAACTCCTGTCTGCTGCACTTTCACAGGGGTCCAGGGTCTGCTTCCTTCCACCACTCTGGGCTGACCCCATTAACTCTCACTCCCTTTGTGCTCTCCTGCCCGTGGTTTCTCTGCTGCTATTCTCACTTCCCCAAGTCTCCTCCCCACAGAGGAAGAAGCCCAGCTGAGCTGTCTTAAAACCTAAGTCAGATCAGACCAATTCTGCACTCCAAACCCCCAGATACCACAAATGTCCCTTCCATAGCCCTACGGATGCACAAGGCTAGGGACCCAGCCACTCCTTGGACCCCGTCTCCTAACTCACTCCTCTTGCTCATTCTGCACCAGCCACACTGGTCCCGTGGTGCTCCCTGAACACTCTCCCACCTTGGCACCAGCCCTTCCCTACAGAGCTCCTTGTGGTTGGCTGTCACTTCCTTAAAAGTCACCCTAACCTTGCCTTCCTCACTATTGTAATTCAGCACCCCTATCACTGGGTTCCCTCATCCCCTTAGTTCTTCTCCATGGCACTGTGCCCACCTGACAGACACTATGCTCACCTGAAACTATTTTGTTCATTTGTTTGTGTGGTTTCATCCTTACCCTCCACTAGAGAGCAAACTTCAGCAGCATTCTCAGCACAAATCACAATGATAGGCACATGGAGTCACTGATAAGTGCCTATTGACAGAATATAGTTTAGAGAACAAGGACAGAGAGCCGAAACTCAGGCTGAAACCAGAGAATAACCCCATGGCCAATAAGTTGCCACCGCCTGGCTCTCAACCTGACGCTCTGGTCTATAGAGAGTGAAACAGGAAGAACAAGGAACAGAGGTCTACAAGCTTGTGTCAGTTCTGCATGGAAGGGCTAGAACAGCCATTTCCTGCTGATGCTCAGTACAAGTGGGAAATGATTTTGCCTGAAAATAAGGACAGAGCGAGTAAGCAGTCTCCCAGTGACAAGTGTGACATGCATCGTCTAAACAGATGGGCCATATGTGTTCACACACCCAGGAGCCGGTTCCTGAGACAACCAAATTAATGGCATCAGGTTGGCAAACCACACCTCTCCACTTAGGCATCCATGACTTAGGGGCATCACTGGTGACAGTCATCAGGCACAGTGATGGGTGGGGTCCTGGATCAGTGACTGGCAAATTAGCAGTTCATTAGGCGAGGTAAACACTGCTCCCCCACTGAACTCTCAGTGTCCTCCACCAAATTCTTTTAGAACAGAGAGCCAGTCTGACATGACGTCATAGGTTGGACCCTAGCACAGTCCCTGAGGTATGTTTAATGAATATAAATGGGTGAATGAAGAATAGCAGGGAATGAATATGAGTCTCTGAGTCGTCCTGTGTATAACAGGCTAAAACATAAACCTCACAGGGTTATTATGAGGATTTTGTTAAGTAAACCTTTTGATTTTTCTTTCTACCAGAAATAGCATTAATAAATAATAAATAGCATAAATAATAAATGCCTCCAAAACATGGCAGGTAATTTCAGTAGGAAGGGAGGAAGTGCAAACACAGGCCACACTCTTCACTTCCAAATTTCATACAAATGCAAATCAGACATAATCCAACTGAGGTGAGAAGAATTAGCAAGAACTTCCATCACAGATAAACATTTGGGCACTAAAGTGGCTGGGCTAACAAGCACCTTTCTTTCAGTGGCCACCTTGCATGTTCAAAACATGTTGAACAAGGCTGAGTACGAGTGAAACATCAATAAATGGATAAATCACTGTTGATAGCACCTTGACTCTTCATAAACCAGTTTCTTATTATTCTCCCCATTAATCTGTGTGTCTCCAGAAAGCAGTTACTGAGCACTAAGTATGAATTGGCCACTTTGAAGTACACCACACACCTCAAAGGTCTGACTGGCTGATGGAAGAGACATATGATTTGAAACTTTCCTGATTTGAAGTTTGTAACTGCCCCGTAAAAATGATCAGATATTATAATGTCAACTTTACAGTCTAATAGACTGAGGGACAGAGTGTTACCAATGGAGAAGAACTTCAACTCTGGAGTCAAATCAGATGTGTGAAGCACTGGATCTGCTTCCTTCTCAGTGAGGATCCTGAGATAAGCTACTTAAATGCTCTGTGCCTCAGTTTACTCATCTGATGGTGATGGAGTCAACAGACCTCCCGAAGTTCGGGATGCAGAGGAAATGGCCCAAGTCTGACTGCATCCCGCCCCTTTGCACAACCAACCCTGACCCTTCCATCGACCATCCGTGAGGACTTCGTCACTAGATGGAGCATTGACCAAGGACACCACAACCCGCTCAAGCTCAAGTTGCGACGTACATGACCTGCCTGTCCTGACTTGGACACTCATGCTGCTGAGAGCCCCCATACCCTAGATAGACCTCCAGCAGCAGTTAATAGTGAGGTAGAGATACAAAACCGGCCCAACCCTTTTCCCAACCGACCAATAGGGATGCAGAGGAAATGACCCAAGTCTGACTGCATCCCGCCCCTTTGCACAACCAACCCTGACCCTTCCCTCGACCAATCACACACTACCCCACCCACCAACTCCCAGCCCAATAAAAGCCCCCGTCCTCCTGTAACTCAGGGTCTTCCTCCCAGCCCCGCCACTGCGATGGCGGGCTTGTGACGGAGCCCCGAGTTGACTCGAGTAAAGTAAAGGTTCTTTTGTTTTTACATCGGAACGGACTCCCTCGTGGTTCTTGGGGATTGCAACACCTGGGCATTGCACTGGATATTTATGCACAACAATGGAGAGCAATGATCGGTCCTCCTTCAAATGGATTGAATGAGTTAATACAAGATTTAAGAAAAAGTTAACAAAACACTCCACATATACAGCTCCTCCATAGATTCCAGTTATTGTGTTATCCTTTTCTTATTATCCATTGTTCTAGTATTAGATTTACCTAAAGTCACACGGTTGTTAAATTTCAGAATGGGATTCACACAATACCGTCTGAGATCAATAGCTGTGCATTCCCCATGTGGAAATGAAGGCTGATGAACACAGAGCCATGAAAGAGAATCCTGGGAGCTAACTCAGTGGTTATCAGCTCCAGGTTCCCTCCTAGTGAAGAGGGGTCACCTGTCTCTCATCAAGACCATTCAGTCCCCACTTTAAAAGTTACCCCTTAAGCACCTGTCACCATTAGAAAAGTGTGGCTTCAGTTGAGTCCCACCGTCACTCTCTAACTTTGCCCATCAGTCATTGCTCAGACTCTGGAGTCACAGAGAAAGCCCTGGCCTTCTCCATCATCAGGACCTTTGGAGCCAGTGATTGAACCCTGGCAGGTCTCCAGGATGATGAACAACCAGCATCTCCAGTCTGAAATGATCACACCAGACATACATGCAGGTGATGCACAGGGTTTATGTATTTATGGAAACACTGCTTCTCCTAAACATGGGGGTGGTGCCTCATTTATGTGTCAGGAACTGGCCAGACACTGGGGCCACAGAGCACAGAACACTACCCTTGCTTTCTGAGTCTAGACTTAAAAAATACTCACAAGTCCTCTGGGCAAGGATGTTCTTTCTTCACAGTTCAAAAAAATATATATGGAATCTGGTCCACTGTCATTTGCCAGAGGAGTAAATTGAGGCTCAAAGAAGTAAAGTGACTCAATTAAGGTCACTCAATGGCAGGCTTGACTAAATGTCTTAAGCATAGTTATGGTCTTTTTCCCAGATAAAAGTGAGAAGTGCTCACAGGCTAATGATACACAGAGGTCTTGGGTTTCTCTAGGGCCTACCCTGATTTCCTTTGACCTTGGATGTAGGGTTTGCTATTGAGTTTCAAGGCCATCGTATAGGATGTCCATTTCTGCTCCTTTACAGGAACTCCTTGGGGTATTCAAAAATACATTATAGGATGTGATAGCTGGAGCTTATTCTCAAGGATGGTTACACAAGAGTCATGGTTCCGCTCTGCCACCAAGAGTTGGTGATTGACAGCCTGGTGCCAGTGACCCTGGGCCAAATCTCCTCATGTTCTCTCCTCCTCCACAGAATGGGGAGCACAATGGGAGTTCCCAGGCACATTGGTTCATTGTGAGGATGGATTGTTTCTCCTGGCCCATAAAACTCTCCGAGCTCAGCTGAGAAAGGTATAATTATTACCATCCCCTTGAGAGTTGCCCTTCCTTTGTAACAAAAGTGAAATTGTACTTTATCTCATTAACTACACATTATATATTGGTCACCTACCAAGAACTTGCAAGATTTCACATGTAAATTAGCCTGGGCCTAGAGGCCTGGAGCCAAAATGGGACAAAGAGCGAGTGAGGAGTGAGGTGTGAGAGATGCCAAATTAGGTGTCAGGGGGCTTGGCTCTGACCCTTGGCTCTGTGTAGCTTCGGGCCAACTCCGGGACCTCTCTCCTGCCTTCCTGGCATTTATCAAATAAGATAATGACACTATCCTTGTTTGCTGTCTTGCCACAAGGCTCACACAGGAACACAGAGGTAAAAGAACTTTGCAAGTAGCAAAATGATGTGTGAGCATCAGATATGATTATTATAAATGGAAGCTTAACCCCAAGTGTGTACGTCATGGGCTGAACTATTTGGACATCAACTCTCTTCAAAGGAATGTCATACAGAAAGATTAGTTTCCCAGTCAAGCTATAGAATCCCACTTAGTCCCAAATTCAAAAATAAAAACCCCATAGGGATAACAGAACAATTTTCATTATACCCAATTACTTTTGATAATATAATTTCTCAGGAAAAATGCATTCCATCTTTTTTTTTTTTTTTTTTGGTAATCCTCACTGAAGATATTTTTCCATTGATTTTTAGAGAGAGTTGACGGGGAGAGACAGAGAGAGAGAAATAATGATGTGAGATACATATGAACCCTTGACCAGAATTAAAACCGGGACCTTCAGTTTTCTGGCCAACACTCTGTCCACTGAGCAAAATTGGCTAGGGCCTGCATTCCATATTTTAAGCCAAAAAAATAACTTGCTTTCCAGCAGCCTTAAGTAACCAGAGGTCACAAACATGGAAACCAACCAGGCTGAGCTCAAGTGTTATCTCTGCTACTCCCTGGTTACATGACTACAGGCAAATGAATTAACCTCTCTGATCTCCAGTCTCCTCATCTAGAGATGTGGTGGATGATAACTACCTGTGACCATTCAATGAAGCTCACAGTAAGTACTACCCTCAGGACAGTTCCCTTCTTGTACCTAAAGCCCTTGCTAACTCTCTTTATTTGCATAAAGAAGATACCTTTTCCCAACTCTACAGTGTTCTCTCCTGAGCAGCCTGAGATCTGGAGGTAAAGGACAGCTGCCCTATGGTGTGCGAGCTCTAGCCTCAGTCTCCCTCATTGACTAGATACATGGTAAGTGAATAGTAATCATCAGGCTCGAAGGAAACATCCACAGCTACCAGTGTCACCGCCTCATTCACAGGAGCAAATTCATGGCAAAAACTTCTCTAGGGCAGTGAAACTACTCTGTATAATAATATAATGGTGGATACATGTCATTATACATTTGCCCAAACCCACAGAACATACAAGAGAGAACCCTGCTGTAAACTATAGACTTTAGGTGATAATGATTCACCAGTTGTAACAAATGCACCACTCTGGTGGGGGAGGTTAGTAGGGAAAAGTCTATGAATGGGTAGAAAGAAGAGGTAGACGGAAAAATCTCTACACCTTTCCTTCAATTTTGCTGTGAACCTCAACCTGCTCTAAAAATAAAGTCTTTATATAAATTCTCTAGTAACACAGAATGCGGGACTATTAACTGCCAATCCAATTCTTTCACCAAATCACATTTCATTCTAATCCCAAGTCGCATCTAAGGCAGGGCTTACCAACTTAAAACTTAACAACAAACCCGAAAGTGCATTCCTTAAAATAGTGCATATGTTTTAGGCTTCCAAAATGACATTAGAATTATGTCTTTATTTGAAAGGCTAGTACTTGTTTACAAACTCTTTTTTTTTTAAATTTCCCCCAATATTATGCACTTTCAAACATACAGAATAATTTTATAATAAACATCCATATACCTACCACTTAAGTCAGTGTAAGTTGCAGATCCTCCGGGTCATAGGTTAGGTGTACCTTCAGTTTCCTAAGAAACTATCGGACCCCTTTTCAAAGTGGCTGCACCAGGTCACACTCCCACCCACGATGCAGGAGTCCAGTGGTAGCTCCACACTCTTGGGTGCTGTCAGTCTTTTTAATTTTAGCCATTTAGGTGGGTATGCACCTCCTTGTGCAATATGAATTTTTAAAAGACTAGTGTTACCTGAAAATAATGTAAGTGAAATATCTACGAGCCATAGAATTTTTCAGAGTGTTATAGTTCTCATTGTATTATTTTTGGATGTCCGGTGAACTAGAGGGTTAAGAGGAAGAAAAGTCATGTTCTGTCAACATCAGAAAGTATAGCTAAGGTGATATGCTTCTGTTCTAGGGGCCCTTCTAAGCTCTTTACATGCATAACCCCCAGTAACTAGCATGTATTCAGTGGTTACTATGTGCTAAGCATCAAGCACTTTACTGATCTAATTTATTCTTCACTATAACTCTGCTGAGTCAGTAAATGCCATTTTTCACAGATGAGGAATCTGATTGGCCCAGCCTAGAAAATGACGGGCCAGGATCTGAACCCACATCAGTCTAACACGAAGACTCACACTCAGGACACAGTGGTGCTCTGCCTCACTGCCGCAGGGTCATCCTGAGGCAGAAGATGCTGTGCCAGGAGTCCTTCTCTTGGCATTTAGCTCAAACTTCCAAGCCTCTTTAAAGCTCCCACCTAAGCACACTGTTAAGGCAGGGTGCGACTTGCTGGCTCAGCACTCTGCTGGAGAGAGGAAACAAAATTTCTGTGACCCAGGAAGCAACACTCTGTCTCCCCTAAGGCAAGTCATTTCTGGCTGTTTCAATTTCATTCACCTGGCAACTTCTGAGACTGCATCTCCTGTCCCTTCTCTGGAAGTTAGGCTCAAGGCCTAATTGAGACATACATCTCCTATCACCAGCGTCAGGCCCTGGGCTGCTACAGTCTGCCACAGAGCGACACCTGGTGCTTATAACAGCACAGCTAGCATCGCACAGGAGATGGGAGCCGAGTGGTTAGGAGCATCTATTCTGGAGCCTGAGACCTGCAGCAGACTCCCAACTCTGTGTAACTTGCGGTAAATTGTGTTATATTGCAGAGCCTTACTTCTTGATATCTGTAAAATGGGCATAACAACCCTAATATATATGCATTGTGGAGTTCTGGTGAGGAATAATTGAGGTAGTGACTAAAGTATTCATCGTAATTCGTAACCTAGTGCTCAAGAAACATTAAATATTATAATAGTGGTTGTTTAATGGTGCCTGTCTTCATTTGGGGTTATTAACAAAAATGAGTGTTACTTCAGGGGTAGTGAATGTCTACCGGTTGATGTTAGGAGTACAAGAGGATGAACATTTATTCAATATTAACTCAATATGGGATTAGCTACATTAATATTATGACGATTCTGTATTTATAATGATTAGGGTTCCCATTTTACAGGTTAGGAAAACAAGTTACAAAATGGTTAACTAAGGACCAAGGGCATAATGAGTCATAGTCAACATTACCATCAGAAAGAAAAAAATGAGCACATAAAAATTTGAGTAGGCAGATCCTGTACTGAACTCTCCATGGCTGCGGGAAGTGCTGGGGACAAACTCTGACTCGCCCGGTGGAGAAGAAAATTAAAAACAGACCTCAGTCTTTGCCGTGGGTGGAGCACAGTGTTAAAGATGGATGGGCTCAGTCATTGAAAGACCTGCTTTTAACCTCAGGCTTCATATCTTTTCTGAAGTGTGACCTTTGGACCAGGACTTGATCATCCTGAACCTTGGTTTTCTTATCTAGAAAATGGGCACATTTCTGGAGGATCGCAAAGACAACTACTTAGTGAAAGATAAAACTCTGCAAGCAAGTTATTTCAAAGAAAACAAAAGCCCTTAAACAACCAGCCTTGTGAGTAGAAGGCTCTCACAGACAAACACACTTGCTAATTGATTTTCCATCTGTGACCATTGGCTGAAGCCTGGGCCTCTGTTGCATGTAACTCAGACTAATTCTGAATTGATCCATTCCTCTGCCTCTCCCATCCCAAGCCACCACCAGTGCTTGCCTACATCTCTGTTTTAGGCCCCACAGCTCTTTCTGCTTCTCCTCTGCCTCTTTCTCCCATTATAACCCTTTTCACTCTTAAACATATGAAGTAGATCATGTCACCCACCTGCTTGGAACCTACCAGTGGTTTCCAGTTGCTCCTATAATTAGATGCAAACTCTTTTCAAGGACCTAAAACACCATCATGTTTGGGCCCTATTGACCCCTCCAACCTCACCTCATCGTTCTGCTGTCAATCCCCTTCGCTCCAGCCATACTGGCCTTCCCTCTCTTCTGGGACACAGCCAGGCTTGCCCTCCACCTCAGGACCCTTGCACAAGTTTTTCTCTCTGTCTATGATTCATTCCCCCTAAGTTCTCATACCACTGTCCACTCTTGTTTGTAGTCTTGGCCCAAATGAGTTCTCAGAAAGGGCCCCTCTGCCTAATCGCTCTGTTTCATTTATTTGTGGCCACTATTGGATACTGTTTTGAGTTAATCTTTTTTTTTAACTTCCTAATTTCTGACTGGACTGACTACAGTGTAAATTTCAGGAGGGCAGAGGTCTTGTCTTGTGTGTCTCCATGTTCCTGTGCTTAAAACTGGGTCTGGCACAGAGTTTTTGCTTGGTAAATATTTACAGAGGGTCCAAATAAATATTAGTAATATTGGGACTACATGGTAATGGCATGCAGCCACACAGGGAAGGAACCCATAGGTGGGCTACCTGACTACCCCCCATGATCTCTATATCAAGATGGGGTTGAGGTGTGGTGAGGGCAGTCTGAAATTGATTTGATTGGTTAGGCCCACCATGCCAGTCCAGCCTAGAGTCTCTTATCTAGCATCCCACTTGTATCAGAAGACGAATGGCAGAATGGTGCTTGTGAAAGAAGGTGGAGGCTGAGCTAGAGTGGCATGTCCATAATGGGCCACCAGCATCTACAGCACCTGCAGTGTCCCTTCAGAATCCAGATCCAAGGGCAGCAGGTGGAGAGGCAAAGAGAAGGCTGAAGGGAAGAAACTGGGAGGTGATCTGGAGAAATTCTAAGACAAAGGCCAGCACCCAGAAATGTTCAACATATGAATTTGAGCTGAGGTGGGGGTGGGGGACACAAACATTCAGGCCACAGCAGAGAACGCCCCACGAATTTTCTAATAAGCCAGATGTATATTGAGGTTTTCTCAGCTTAACTCAACTCAGCACACTCTCTCATTTTTAAAACTTTGAGATGTGTTCATCCTCCCAGGGAAAATTCTCCTTTCTATTCCACCTGCTCTCCACTCTTCCCTGTAGCTAGTCAATTCGTCCTTGTTCTCAGGGTCTCAACCTGAAGTCATTTCTTCTAGGAAACCTTGACACCACAGGTTAGGAGGCAGAGTCCATAGTCTGGCCCCAAACCTGGACTTGTCTCCCCAGTCCTTGAGGGTGCTGAACAAATCTGTGCTGTTCCCCACAAAGCATCATGATCCCCTTTTATAGATATAGAAAACAAGGCCATGTGAGGCCAAGGAGCATGCCCAGCATTCATCTGATAAATGGTGGGGCTACCTTCACACCTAGGTCTGGTTTGGGGCTAGGCTTGTGTCTTACCACTGCTCTGTTCTGCCCACCTGGCAATGGGTCTGGGAGCACCTTAGGGCCTCCATAACAGTTGTATAAATGAGCATGTTCACAGCAGATTTTAAAAACTGTGTCTACCTTACGCGAGTCTAACATGGCACCATAACAGGTTGGAATATTACTATTATTTATACAGAAGACTGACCCTACAGAAGAAATAATAAAAAATGTTATTGAAATGACCATCAAAGAAAGTAAAACTCCAGAAAATACTAAATGTCTCACCTCATTGACCCACACCTGGGGGATCCTAGACACAATATTTGGAGATTCTGGGCTTGGTTTCATTGAGGGAGGCAGGTCCTTCTAAGGCCAGGGCAGTGAACTCCAGGAGATGAGGGTCATGCTGCCTGCTGCATATGGACACTCCATAGATCATGTGTTGAATGACTAACTCTTCCAAAAAGCAGATATTTTAGAGATTCAAAGGAAGGTAAGGTTTTTGCTGATATTTGCTGCACTGGATTTATGTGAAACCACTTCCCTAAAAAACAAGCTCAGAACTGCTGAAGTCTGTGCCTTACCCTCCCACTTCACAGAAAAGGCAGCCACAGGGGTCCAGAGAGGTGACCTGCCTTGCGCATGGTGACCCACGAAGAACAGAGTAAGAACCTCAGACTCTTAGCCCAGCGCTTCTTCCACTTAGCAAAGCAAACACCTTAGACCTTGTTAACAGCCAAATTAGTATTCTGTGGGTCTGGGGCCGAGCCTGAGGCCCTTCCTTTCTAACAAGCTCCCAGGTAACACCAATGCCATACTCCAGGGATCACATTTGAGTAGCAAGGTCCTATCCTTGGTATGTCCTTCCCCCCCTACTCCCTGGAATGTGAAAATCAAAGGCAAGAGAAGAATAAAAGGACCAAGTCCCTGCAATGTCCAATTCAGGAAGCCCTTGTAGGAGAGTATGGGTCTCCCTGTAAATAGTTGCCTGCCAACCTTCCTGCAAAGAAATGACAGCTTTTCCTTTCTGGAGCACTAGGTTTAGTTACTAAAATCGCCACGTGATCAGGAGAGAAAAAACCTGAGCTGAGATGCTTAATATTTGCTTATGATCCATCTGCTTAGTGACTGTCAAGTTCCAGCAATTCAGTGAGCATCTGATGACTGTGAGTGGAAGAACTCACAGTTTGTGGTTTAACATAATAATGAATATTCATGAGCCTGGAGCAATCCTCCTTCAGGACACTTAGGCCTGATAGAGGACAGCTCCCCACCCCCACAACACCCAGGATTATCAAGTGGCTATGATTAAAATATATTGCAGGGTTCCCCAGTTGCGGACTCAAGTGCAGATTTGGGTCTCCCAGCAATACCAGTGCCTGATGCCGAAATGCTGTACAGTTTACAATGTGCTTTGGTATTTACCACTTGATCTGCAGGGTAAAGGTCCAGCAAGATTAGGACACAAATAATTGAGTCTAGATCCTGGCATCTCACTTACTGGTAGAAAGTGTTTCACCACCTCTTTGAGCATCTATTTCCTTGTCTATTAAAGAGAGATGTTAACAACAATACTAATTCCAACATCTGCTCTAAGGAGTAAATAAGACCATGGATGTGACCCATGGTAGATAGAAATCATGAAGAGCAAAACACTTGCTGTTTATCAACATTGTTTTATTTCTGGTGTAAGAAATCTAATGGGGTGGTGAAAAGAGTACTGGTGGGTTTGGAGAATGGGATAGTGATCTCAATAATGCAATAACTCTTTAGGTAACCTTCAGCAAGTCACTTAACAATTTAGGGCCTCAGTTTTCCTATCTGTTAAATGGAACAGGTCAAGTGTTGCCATTTTTTTCTGGGTAGATGAGGCAATGAAGTGGACAGATGTTACCCAGATGTTCAATATATTACCAGTAAAGTAGGAGCTGTTTGGCTATCAGGATCATCTGGGCCAGCTTGGTTCTAAGTGTAGGGTGGACCCAAGTTCTTATCAATGCATACCCTTGCATCACTCCTCACAAGCCATGCTGTGGGCTGACTTAGCACCCATCCCAGGGCACACTGTAATCAATCAGTAGGTCAGTCAACAAATACTGAGAAGCTGCAATGGGTCGGATCCTATGCGAAGCTTCTTGTGAGCATACCAAAAAGGATTAAGTAAGATCTAAACCTCCAAGAAGATTTTACTCTAGAGAAGAGTTAAGAAAGATGTATTTGAAACTATAACTAATTATACAAGGTAGCACTCTAGCTTTAGGTAGAGTTAAAGCTGACCTTCAAATGGAAGTGTTGGTAAGTATATGGGATATAGAGTGTACATCATCCCCTTATCCCTTTTTCTCTTCTTGTATTTACTAATATGATCTCTCAAGTTTCAACTGGGCACATGACCACCCAACAGAAGACTCCATTCCCCGGTAATGTTGCAGTTCAGTATGCTCATGAGATTAAGTTCCAGTAAGAAGTAGAAATGATGTGTGCAGTATTCTTTTTTAAACAACTGCTTGCTTTCCACTTCCTTTTTCTTCTTTCCATGGGTTGAAACCTGGATGTTATGGTGATGAGCCATTTTGGCCATTCAGAAGAGAGCATTACCCTGGGGAATGGCTGAGCAACACATATGGAAAGAATTTTGGCCATGGATGACATAGAACAGGGCAACTTATCTGTCTTTAATGGCCTGTTTACTCTGGTTTGGTGAGAGTGAAAGTTCTACCTCACTTGAATCATTGTACTTTGGGCTGAGCTGTGTCCTAACCTAATATATGTTAAGCTTAAATAGCTAGCAATCATGGTTCATTAATTAATTCATTCATTAAATATCCTCTGAGCATTTGTAAAGTATCAGGCAATAGGCAAATGATTCTCACATACATTATTGTAGTTAATTCTTATAACAAGATGAAGCCAAAGATTACTGCCATCCTCATTATACAGATGAGGAGGAGGTGGCGATTGAGAAGTATACAGTAACTTGCTAGAGGTCACACAGCTAATAAAGGGCTGGTCAGGGAGAAAAATGAAAACCTGATTTCTATCTACAAAATGCTAAATTCCTTTTACTATCTCTACATAGCACCAAACAAAAGCTGGAGATACTGAAATATAAGACATTATTTTCTTCTTAAGAAACAATGCTGTGATTAAGAATCAAGAAACACTGAGAATATAATGCAAGAGTAAACTCAACTGCACAGTCAATCATGGGGTAAAAATCAACATAAGAAATTATTATTTATGCTGCTACCACTGAACCAATTTATAATAAGCTGATACATGTCCGATGGCAAAGGATTCCTGAGGCTCCCTTGGAAGAGGCCCATATCGCATAGGAAGAGCCTACTGAGAGAAGCACAAACCCTGCTCCTGCCCCTGACCCCCCTGGGCCCTGCCCTCTAAGAAGGAGTCATGATAAAATGGCCCTCATCATCCAACATGCCTCTATTTATTATGTACATATGAGTTCAGCCTATAGAAGTAGAAATAATAGTCATTAACCATCAGAAATATTCACCAGTGGGAAAGCACATAATTTATAGGCAACGGCTGTAAGATTGCTCCCCATCATCCAGAATGGCCATAAATTGCAGAAGGAGATACACAGATAACAATTCTTTAGACTTGAGAAAGGCAAGAGCAGTTTTGTATTATACAATTACCTAAATCTATCATCCCCCACACTCACACTGAGATTTATAGTAACAAGAGAGCCATGCTTGGGCCTGCGGCGTTTTTTCCTGATTTATAAGACGACATACAGAATAAGAGAAAGGGCCAGAGAGTTCTGCCGTAGAAAGAATAAGGCTGATGGGGATGCAGCCTTGCTCCTGCCTGAGGAGTGGATAGAGGTGGGGGTAATGCCAAACTCCATTGCCCGCCACGCTAAGACTTAGGAAGTAGTTCTCTCTAAAACACAACTTGAGCATGTCAGACAA
This sequence comes from Murina feae, assembly GCA_004026665.1. Taxonomy (NCBI): domain Eukaryota; kingdom Metazoa; phylum Chordata; class Mammalia; order Chiroptera; family Vespertilionidae; genus Murina; species Murina feae. The sequence goes on from PVJC01015260.1 coordinate 29,197, forward strand.
ACGCTGGCTATCTTCTCAGGCTTCCTATTGGCTCAGATTGAAGCCCATGTTGCAAGCCAAGGCGTTCGGAGTGCGTCATAACCTCTTCCCAACTGACTCTACCAGCCTCAAATCCCACAGCCAAATACCACACTCACTACTGGCTTTGTCTTCCCTCAAACTTGGACTGCCTTTCACATGCCTTGCCTATTATGTTACCCTGGTGCTTAAGCTTGAAATTCCCCTTTATCCTCCTGTTTTTCACCCCGTCTGTATCTATGCCTCCCTCTGAGTTCAGCTGAAATCCTGGCTCCTCGAGCAAGTCTTCTAGAACGATCTGGCTCTCTGGCATTCATCAGCAAACTTCACCCTGTTACTACACTACACATAAGCCTGCAGGTGTTTCTTTATGTGTGTGTTCCACAGAATGTTGTAGTCCTCATAAGGGCAGACTTCCATGTAGAGAAAAGCACAGACTGTGGAGTGATTGCATCTTGAATTTAAATCTAAAAGTCTAACACTCAACATTTTCAAAACCTTGGACAAGTTGCTTAACCTGTTTGCTATCAATGTAAGATGAAGATGATATCCATCTTGCAAGGTTGGTATCCTGATCTGATTAATGATGATTATTGACTTCCTTTCATTTAATTAACATTAACTTGATCCCTCCCCCATATCCAGGCCTGTATCTTAAAGGTTGGTACAATTTCTGCTACATAATATATGCATGATAAATATCCAATGAATGAATATATTAATAACGTCACCTGCAACTTGGGATTTCTCACGTAAAGATGTTTTAAAATTTGACTTGTCCCTTTATCCTCAGTACTAGGTGACCTCCAAGAATAGAAGCTTCCATGGTTCCTAGCCTTGGTCAGAGCCAAGGTTATCAAGCTGGCTTGGTAGAGTTTAAGAATATCTGCTTGTGTTAGTGGAAACAACTTTTTCCACATGAACACATCCATGAAAATCGTAAGACATCCTAAAAAGTGCTATTTCATCTGTCACCCTGTATCCAGCCAGTGATCCACTCTCAGCTTATAACATCTCATTTAATCATACAATCACACAGCCTCACATAGAAGGCAGAGCAAGCACAGACACACAGAAACGCACACGTCTTTTCTCTACCATAGTTACCAACGTCTTTACACCTTATCCTGGTGAGATATTGAAATCTGAGAGTTTGAAGAAACCTTACAGGTTACTTACTCTCACACAGAATGTCATGTAAGTGATCTTTCAGCATCTTTTTGAATGTGTCAGTCCCTCCCAATCCATTTTCTGATAAATATGATTATTAAAGTTATTGTATAAAGCTGGCATCTCCTATCCTCTGGCCCTAATATTTCCATGCTGGGCCACAAAGAGGTGGTTACAGAGTCATCCTCCAGTAGGCTTTTCTCTACACTGAATATTGTCTGGGTTTTGTTTTTTATTACTGTTCTACTGAATCAGAGGTTTATAACCTTGCACTGTCTTATGAATTCTCCTCTAAATGTTCCCCCTTGGTGATTCTTAACTTGGAGAATCCAGTGAAATTTTTCTAGAAAAATGCACATGTGTGCTTCCATATATACAAACTCCTGCATTTGATTTTAGGGGCTTTATGGACTCTCCAAAGCCTCCCTATCAGTCACAGAACAGAAACTCTTATTTTGGGCTGTGAGTTCCACTAGTTTGGAACATTACTGGAGTCATCATGATTTTGCTCTGAGGCCCAGCACAAAGCTGGCACCCCGGAACCACTCATCAAATGAAATAGTGTTAGTGAGCATCACAACATGCCGAGGACTAGACTGCATTCCTTCAAATTCTTCTAATCGACAAGAAAAGGTTTATAAACTAGAGACTGCTACCCCATTTTACTGGTAAAGAAACTGAGTCCCAGAGATCACAAAGCCAGCAAGTGATAGAGCCAGACCTAGGACCCAGGTCACCAGGGTGCCATCAAGTCATATTGCTCTCAAAGCAGCCTCCACTGTTTTCCACCTTCCTGTATGGAGATTCCCTGTGACTCAAAGAAGTCACAGAAGCTTTTGTCAGAATAGTCTTGGTGTGTGTGTGGGGGGGGGGGGGGGGGGGGTGTTGGGTGCACAGCCACACATGCTGCAGCATCTCCCCTGAGAAGAGCTAGACCATTCTGACAGTAGACCATGGTGCCCCAGCCTGACTGCTGCTACCCCACTGCTGTTACTGATATTTTCTTTGCATTTTCAGATCCACTCTCTCCACCCTCTCAGCAGGACCTGTGTCCTGGGAAATTGACAGCAAGGCAGCAACAACAGGCTTTTGCCCCCTGGCGTCCTGTTGGATTCAGACAATGGGAGGCATCACCAAGTGATGGAGGAGGAGGAAGAGGAAGTCTGATATCTATAACCTGGCTCTCTTCACAAAGGTTCACTGCAGTCCCTGTAAGAGGGCCTTCTTCTCAGAGCTACCTTTTCTGGGTTCTGGGAAGTAAGTGTCCCTCTCTATTTTTTCAGACATAGGGGGTGCAGCCCAGAGGTCCCGCGTTATTATCCCTTGTTGGTTTCCCTAAACATTGCCCACACCTTTACAACAACTCCTTTAATCAACATTCTTCACATTTCCCAGTTTGAGTGTGCCATGTGTTACTTGCTAGGACCCCATCTGATACATATCCCTGGCCACGACCATTATTGCAGCTAAGTGAAAATGTTTAGCATTTACATGCTGGCAAAGCAAATCAAGAAGCCCTAGGTTATTAGAGCTGGAAAAGTCCACAGAGTCCCGGGCCCAGCCCTTTATTCTGTTATAGTAACAGTAGTAGTGTCATAGCAATGCTGATTATTGAGCATCTTTCCCATGTTGAGTGCCATGGGTCTTGGTTTACATCAATTATTTCAATTCCTCATACTTTCCCTAAGTAGAACCCATAACCCCTGATTACAAAATAGGGAACATCAGCATAAAGAATAACTTGCCCTGCCTGGCTGGTGTGGCTCAGTGGTCAGTCACTGGTTCGATTCTTGGCCAGGGCACATGCCCAGGTTGTGGACTCGATCCCCAGAAGGAGGTGTGGAGGAGGCAGCCCATCCATGTTTCTCTCTCACTGATGTTTCTATCACTATCTTGTTCTCCTTTCCTCTCTCTTTAAAAATCAATTAAAATAAATTTTTAAAAAAGAAAAACTTGCCCTATGAGATGGTAGAGAGTTCAAAATGTGTGCCCAGCTTCATCTGACTCCATTTATACAGTCTTTGTACTAGACTTCCTACAGATGTGGGCCCTGATACCAAAGAGAGCACACTTGCCCACAGTCTCCTAGGGAAGTCACCACAGAGCCCAGACCAGAAATGATTGCTCCTGATAAACCACATAGTGACCTCTATGCTTTAGTCAGTACATTTTAGGGATTCTCAGCCTCAGCACTGTTACCAATTGGGATTGGGTCATTCTTTGTTGCAAGGGTATCTTGTACATTGTAGGATGTTTAGCAGCATCCCAGGGTCTACTTACTAGATGCACAGTAGCACCTTCACCAGTCCTGACAACCAAAAATGTTTCCAGACCTTGCCAAATATCCCATAGAGAGAAAAGATCTCTCTGGAAACCACTGGCACAGAGTTGAATTCCACTGTGTCAGATGTGGCAGGAAACACATAGGTAAACAAAGCCCTCAGCATGCCTTCCATCTACAGAGGAGAATCTAGAGTTCTGCACTCAATGAACACTCACACACCATCAAAGTGCCCATGATGGCAGAAGAAGGAGAGGCCGGTCCTGTGGAGACTTGAGGGACTTGGCTTCCCCTTAGCTGGGTGAAGAAGGCTTTATGGAGTAGGTATCTCATTTCTTTGCCTTAAAGAATGTGTAAGAGTTGGGGGGCTAGGTGAAAAAGGTGAAAGGATGAGGCAAAGGAAAAAAGCCCTCATAGACATAGACAATAGTATAGTGATTCCCAGAGGGAAAGATGGTGGGGGAGGTAGAAGATGGCAAATGGGGGATAAATGGGGATAGAAGGAGACTTGACTTGGGGTGGTGAACACACAATATAATATACAGATGATGTATTATAGAATTACTAGTGGTCTGGTGCAAAAAAATTGTGCACATTAAAGGAAATTTATTAGAGGAAATATTTTAATATTGCTATTTGCCCTTTCTCTATAATAGAAGTGTCAGAAATGAAAGAAAATTAGTAAAATGTATATGAAAATCTCCCTCCTGTCAGAGTCTGGGGTGCACCGCAGAACCCAGAGTCAAGTTCCAGTCCACCCGCGTGCTCCTCAAAATCATGCAAGACTCAGACCCAGCTGGCCCCACCCCCGTCAAGCCCATGGTGGGGGGCACAACCTCAGATCCCCTATCAAGCCCCGTCTGGCCGGGGGGCACAGCTTCAGGTTCCCCAGCCAGATGCTGGGCAGGGGGCATGGTCTCAGGTCCCCCAGCCCAGCCTCAGGTCCCCCAGTTCGGCCTCAGGTCCCTGGCCTGGTTTCAGATACTCGGGCCCTGGCATGAGGGCATGGTGACCATTTGCATATTAGCTCTTTATTATATAGGATAGATATACCTGAAACTTATATAATTTTATTAACCCGTCACCCCAATAAATTCAATAAACATTTTTTAAAAAGAAACAAAAAAGAATGTGCAAGATGCTGATAGGCACACAGAGGGTCTGAAGGAAAGGCCATTAAGGTCATGCTGTAGCCTGCACAGAAGCACAGATCCAAACTAGACTAAGCTGTGGCCTCCTGAGAAAAGTCCAGCTTCTCCTTTAGGGAACGTGAGTCTCTCCAATTCCTCCTCTCCAGCTGTGTCTCTTTTCACTCTGCACCTTGTACTATGGGCTCAAGAAACACCATGGGTCTTCTCACCTCTATGCCTATGCCCTTGACTACACTGGGCCCTTTACCTGGATACTTCTCTACTCTACAACTTCCCCTCTCACCTGCCCCAAATCCTGTACTGCCTTAGAGACTAAGCCATGGCATAGCCCTGGAACCCTTGTTGAAGTGGGAGGCCTTGTTCAATGGTTTCATAATAAGGTTTCATATATAATTTCCCCACAACTGCTTATTCAGTAGTAAACCATACATTTGCTTAGCTTGAGGACAAGTATGGCAGTCATGTCAGGATTCCAGACACTTAACAAGGCACCTGGGACTCAATAGGGGCTCACTAAGGGCTATTGAGTAAAAGCTCAATGAATGAAATTTTCACACAAAAAATGTTGTAATAGCCTGCTGAAAATAGTAATGATGTACTTACGAAGTGAATAAAAGGCAGGTTATATAAATGAATTCACAATCACCAATTCAACGAAACACATAAAGACCGGAAGGAAACAGGTCCAGACATTAGCACTGGTTTTCCTCAGAATTGTAAGGTTGCTGGGGGCTGTTATTTTTGTCTTTGGAATTTTCTAAACTTTAAAAAATAACTATAATAAACTTGCATTGCTTGTGTAATAAAAAAGATAAAAAGCTTCTGCACAGCAAAAGAAACCATCAGCAAAACAACAAGAATACCCACTACATGGGAGAACATATTTGCCAATGTTAGCACTGATAAAGGTTTAATCTCCATTTATAGGGAACTCATACAAGTTAACAAAAAGAAGACAAACAATCCAATCAAAAAATGGGCAAAGGACCTAAATAGACACTTTTCAAAAGAGGACATTCAGAAAGCCAAGAGACATATGAAAACATGCTCAAAGTCACTAATCATGCGAGAGATGCAAATCAAAACAACAATGAGGTACCATCTCACACCTGTCAGAATGGCTATCATCAACAAATCAACAAACGACAAGTGCTGGAGAGGATGCGGAGAAAAAGGAACCCTCGTGCACTGCTGGTGGGAATGCAGACTGGTGTAGCCACTGTGGAGAACAGTATGGAGTTTCCTCAAAAAATTAAACATGGATCTCCCTTTTGACCTTGTGATCCCACTTCTGGGAATATATCCTAAGAAACCAGAAACGCCAATCAGAAAGGACATATGCATCCCTATGTTCATAGCAGCACAATTTACCATAGCAAAAATTTGGAAACAGCCTAAGTGCCCATCAACAGATGAATGGATTAGAAAACTGTGGTACATCTACGCAATG